>CAJNOP010002474.1:0-17395 GCA_905250075.1 Rotaria sp. Silwood1 | reverse complement strand
ACAAAGTTATCTGAAAATTTCGATAGTAAAAATCATTAGAACGGCTCAATTTATTCAATAATCATATTACAAATTTACCACTTTCTTTTTGTGAAATAACGAAATTAGAAGTAAAATTATGTTTTTTGATATATACAAATTCATTTTGTTGTTTCTAATGTACTTTGTATTTGGATGTAAAAATAATCCTCTTGATTCTGATTTACAAAATTAAGCTGGTAAATGCTTCAATAAAAAAAGAATGTCGATTATGCGCTGAAAAGGTCCTGCAATATATTGAAACATGTAAAGCAGAATATGACCAAGAATAAGTTATTCAATTGAAAAATAAACAAGCAAGTTACAAGGCGAAAGCTGAAAAACGTGAAAAACAAGCGGAAAAAGAAAATCAATGAAAATGAAGATCAAGTGGACGGATTTTGTATACATGTAATGGTCTTTTATTTAGCTTTATGATAGTTTTTACTTGGGAGTTGTATCATGATCGCCAACAATCAATTCATTTGCTTGACTTTTACAAATTGATTTGAAACATAGACATCTTAAACGTTAGTTTTTTTTCTCCTATTTTATGTATTATGTTGATGAATGAAATAGGGAGTCCTATAGGATATGGTTAATCAATGTCTTTTTTTTAATTTTCTTTTTCGAGATTCTTACTTTGTAGTCAACATGGTACATCTATCATTGACTCGATATGTATGTTACAATATATGTATGTAACAAAAAGAAAGCAAAACATATTTGATATGTTTTGTTTAGGCATGTATTAGCTTTCTTGGTCTTGGTAATATGGGTAAGCATATGGCAACAAATTTAATTGTAGCTAATCATCATGTAACAGTTTTTGATATTCACCCACAAGCATTTGATTATTTTAAAGGACAAAGTAAAGAATTGTTTTTGTATGACGAATAAATCTGTGTCCTTGTTGTAGAAGAAGCTATACTAGCCTCTGTACCACAAAAAGCAGTAGCAAATTCAGAATTTGTTATTTTAATGTTGCCTAATGGCAATATTGTACGTGATATTTGTCAATCAAGTATTTTTTTCGTATGATAGACAGAAATAGTTTTCCTGTAGTTTTGATTTTTTTTTTAATTAATGGATTAGTTTGGCTAAAAACCGTACATCTATTATTGATTGTAGCACAATTGACGTACAAACATCTAAGGAACTGACGGAACTGGCTCGAAGTAAACAATTAAATTTTGTCGATGATCCTGTCTCAGGCGGTTATTAATATATATATATTGTTGCAATGGTTTGATTAATCTTTAAATATTATAGGTACTATTGGTGCTCAAAAAGGTACATTAACATTTATGGTTAGTAGTCAACCAAATGATTTTCAAGCTGTGGAACCTATTCTTAGTAAAATAGGCAAAACTATTATCCATGCTTGTACAAATGGTAGTAGTTTAACGGTATTAGTATGATTGGTACTTCAGAAGCAATGAATCTTGGTATCAAGTAAGCATTTTTTTTTTAATCTTTATAATTCGAAACAATCTAATTTCATTTTTTTTTATAAGATTTGATCTCAATAAAGATGTATTAGCCAAACTGATTAATTCTTCAAGTATTCAATGTTGGTCAAGTCAAACATATAATCCATGTCCTGGAGTTGTAGCTAACGTACCATCTAGTAATAACTATAATGGTGGTTTTACTAGTGAACTGATGACTAAAGATCTGTTACTTGCTCTTGATAAATAATTTTCTCTGCGTTTCTTATTACTAAATCTCATAAATTATTTTCTAGATGATGCCAAACAAGTTAAAGCTTCAACTCCGTTAACGGAAAAAGCTACCGAACTCTATAATTAACTTCGCTCAAATGAACTGAATGAAAAAGATTTCAGTGTTATCTTTAAATATCCCAATGAACAACTCACACATTTTTGTTGTTGTCGTATTCTTAGTTTTCTTTCAACATATAAATATTTGAAAAAGATAAACGAAAAGAGATGAAGCATGATCCTACACACTAAGATATAAAAGAAATGAAACTTGTGCATTTTTTTTGTCTTACCCGTCGCACAGCCAAAGAAATGCGACAGTCATTCATTGGTACAGCGAGTAGAGATGAATGAAACTGTTTTTCTATTGTAATATGAATTTACAACGAGTGGCTTCAGTAATGATTATCCAATGGAAAAGTTTGGAGATTAAAATCAATTAAAATTCAAAATCTTTCGGGTCTAAGCAAAATCATTATAATCGATCATAACCGATTATAATTTGGACTGTAGTTCACACTAGTCATGCTGATAATCCTCCTATAATTGACTTCATGCCGGTTTTGATCGATTTTTTTGTACTGTTCCGTTGGTTTTTGAATCATGAGAAAAAATAAAACTAAATGGATACCTTTCTGGTGTAAGAAAAAAAGAGAAAATCCATCGATTCAAAGTAGATTTTCTTCGTATTTTTTCACATGGAAATTGTCTGTTTTAATTCTGTACTGTCTATTAATCAATTTTAATCATACGCATCGAATATTAGGGCTTTTCTCAAGATTTGAATGTGATACCCTAATTGCTTTGGATTACTTATGTTTAAAAACCATGAATTTCTTACTAATCTCAAGTCCAGCAAGTAAAGTAAAGTTGGACGCGTGGATAGAGATCTTCTGAATCTCATTCATTTGTACCCTACACCAATATTCATACACATGGATCTTCCCTATTTATTTGAGTAATGCACTTTCGTATACACATTACTGATATTTACCAATTCCTTAATAATCAATTAGTAGACGTAAAATCGATTTTTGATGAGAATCAGATTATAAGTGGAATAATCAATAATAATAGAGGAATTGAAATTTTTCGTTAATCGACATTTATCGAATTTCTCTGCAAAAAGTGAAAGCATGACACATAGAATGAGATTTTTATATTGGTGATGAAAAACAAACATATTTTTCTTAGGAATATTTTTCGCTGTGTATTTGACGAAAAAGAATACAATATAAGGAAATAATATGGAGATGAATGTAATATTCATCCTGAATATTTTAAGCTCTTAGAAAAGATGATGAATATGTTAAACGAACAGAAGTTGTACGACGGATCACTATGAGTTCTTTTCTAATTTTTAATAGTATTTCATCAATAGTAATTTTTTCTTGTGCTAACTAAATAATCTCAGCTTCTTATATGAAACAGTAACAAAATTTTGAGAAGTGTCAACTTAATCTGCCTATCACATAATATTCACTCAGTCATTTATTTTAATACAAAGTATAAATAAATGTATAACAAATTACAATGCTAAACAACTATTTGATTTTGTTTTGATAACATGAAAACTTCTTGATGATCAAACTTTCGAAAAAAATAGACACAAAAACTTTTTTTAAAAATCCAGATCGATTGGTCCGTTAATTCGCTATCGATTACAACTATGTTCTACGTCAGAAATATTCATTTATATTTGACAGTTTACTTTTATAGTAAACGTGCTGATGTATGCATGGAAGAGAACACGACAAATAGCCATGCTTGATCGGCGCTATCAAGAAAGAGAAGATCAATATTTAGACGCATTACCTGACGTTCGATATTCTTCACTCAAACAGAAAGGAAAAGCAAGAAAACTGATCATGTGAACAGAGACACAATACGTTTATCATTTATTTTATCGTTACATTAACGAACACGCATGTATATGAGTAATTGAATACAAGCCTTTGTTTCATCATTTGCTAGGTTTCTTGTAGTTTGTCCACCATCAAAACTTCAAAAACAAATTAGATAAGTACGTTTTGATCTATATATAAGGAATTCCATGTCTTTAGCATGATTTGTCCGAATTAACATCAGACAAACTTATTTCAATGATTCTATTATGTTTCTATCTTCGCTAAATACTGTGACGATATGATTTTTTTCTCTCACATAGATTTTATTACTAAACAAGTAGAAAAGAAATTGGACGTAGATTTGAATGAAGATGGTGTGATTGATTCTAGTATGAATATGTTTCAACATGTGATTTATTTCATGTCAGACTTATGTCTTTTTTGAAGGTCATGGTTATTTATCATACTGGATATTGTAATCAGAATAATCATGGAAATAAAGACGTGATTAAAAAACTCCGAAAAGCCACAAATATGGATCTCGATGGTGACGAACGTATTAGTGGACCCTCTGATCATCCTTCAAATCATAGTCCATATGGCTACGGACATTAAAGTTGATACTACATGTACAATGAGAAAACTATCGTTCTTTGTTTGTTGTTAATTCTATCCTTATCTCATAATAATCAATGGTTTCAAAATGATTAATATACATACGTATAACTAAATAAAATACAACCAACTAATCATAACCAAAAATGATAATTGTGAACAGTTGTGTGTGAAATCAATTATTCAGCTTATACACAAATAAAGGAAAATATTTCGAAGCTATTATTTCTCATTTAGAAAGCAAAGAGAGCTTATTATAAAACTTGTAACGATTTTACAATCCAGCCTTATTATTAACTCGTATTAATTTCAGTTTGATTAGTCGAAACTTTGTCTGAACTTTTGATGCCCAGCTATATAGACTGTTTGTATACTATTGAATAGAAAATGTATTGCTAACCAAAACTGTATAAATGTCGTTCAATAAAAGTTTGAAGTTAATTTAAAATAGTCTAGAATGCCATTAATCTCGGTTAATGCATAGGCTATGATCAAATGTTCGATGCCTTCGATCTGTACTTTTCAATGAGGAATTGAAGCCATCTCGTCGACATCAATAGCAATCATCAATTGCTAGAAAATGGTTCAGATATCTGTCCGACAAAAGGATGACTTCCTATTTGTTACCTACAGTTATTAGTCAAAGTAGAAAAGATTATATACGATAAATAATAGTGACACCTATGATTTCTATAACTTTATTCAAATCTGAAGAAATTTGCTAAATCTTATTTGCAAAAGAGATACAATATAACTATATGAAGATGGTTGCAAAAATTATGTCTACTCTTAACAAATTGTTGTTTGGGTTAAGGTGTGATTGCAGATAAGTCTGCTTTCTTCATTAGAACATCCACACCTACACCCCATCCTACAAAACTTTGATTGACGACCAATTTTTTACCCCTTATACTCTCCGTTAGATAGAAGATCAGTTTTGCAACGAAGACCATTAATATTCTCATCGAATAATGTCATGTTTATATAAATATTTCTAGATCATTTTACATCAGTAAAGCCGAAACAAAAGCAAAAAAGAAAAAGAAAAAAATGAAGGTTATAACTTGAAAGAAAAGAATGAGGAAAAAAAGAGAAATAGCATTTTCTTGAATACGAAACGCAGAACATGTACATTTGAGTTGACCGTAAGATAAATACAAATTGTATTTTCTTCATGATCATGAAAGATAGGAAAATCTTGATAAGATGAATAGATTTATCTGACTTTTTTTTTGTAAGCTAAGTATCAAAATAGCGACTATGTAAGCTAGACAGATGAATAAAAACAAAAAACCACGAAGGATTTTTTGGTCATAGACGAAGAAACAAAAAAGAGGTTGAACAATTGTATTTTAATTTTAAATGATACCATGCTTTGAATTTTTTTTTTCGATTTTATCATTTTATAAATAATAATTTGATGTTATAATACAATAAGAAAATGTTTATTGAACATTTTTCATGAATAAATAATCGATGGAAATTAAACTTTTCGAGGTACGCATTGTTCATACAGATCACTTGATTATTTATCTTAAGCCAAATAATGCAGCATATCGTTTTCGTTTAATTGACGTTCAAGGTATTTTTCTTCAATTAATATTTCAATACATTTCTATAATAAAAGAAAATTTTTCAATTAAATTTTTAATAGAATCAGAATAGAATTTACTTTAATCATAGGAATTTGGGGTTGAAAACGAGAACTTAATTGATGAATAACTTCTTGAGTTAGTAATGCATGTTTTAAAGTTTTTCGTTGTTTCATTATTCGAACAATTGCAGCTCGTATAAGTATTTTTCGATCGGCATCAATTGTTCTATATAAACCTTCAATATCTTTTTGTTCGACTGATTTTATTGGTACATTCAAATTTATCTTTATTTTTTTACTAAAAAAAAAGAAATAAAAAGATAAATTAAGAATTTTTCTTATTGAATCTTTAGACACAGGTTGAACTTTTTGTCGTATTAGTTATTCTATAATTATCATATTCTGATTTCGTAGAATTCATAGAAGACATTTTCCGAGTACACGAAATTCAATGTTCTACGGTTTCATGAATTAGGATTTGCTAGTTTCCACAAATAGACTCATAGAGAATATTTATTCCTATACTAATAGATAGAGCATTTTTTCCTTTATTTGACTTATCCACTTTTCGATATCCAATCTTTACTGGGAAGTTGAAAATGAATATTTTCCATCATGACCTTTTTTTTAATAGTGAAGTCTTTTTAGATATAAAACTCACGAGAGAACCGTTCAAAGTAATTCAAAGCTTTTGATCTCATATTTTACCCTTAACCAGGACTACGTAAGACAAGAAGGTATCGAAAAGTATCGAAAAAATAAGTCAACGATGAAATTTCGATCTAAGATTCTCTTAATCTATAGATCTCAAAGTTTTTAGTATATCATAAAAGTTTCAGTTCAAACAAACACGCCCTTATAGAAATAACGAATGTATAAGACAATAAAATTTATCGTACATCTCAGTGATATATAAGCATTTCTTGTATATTTATTAACTCGAGCAGATAATATCTCCTTGGTCTGAAACTTTTAGCATATTCTAAAGATTCTTAGACATATATATTGGAGAAAATCTCGGATTGAAATTTCATCATTCAGTTTTTTTTTTCGTGGTGAATACTGTTACACAGGGCATGTTCTTACTTATAGAAAAAGTATAAGATCAAAAGCTTCGAATCACTTCGAATGATTCTATCGTGAATTGCAAAGTCCTGATTGAAACACAACGAAATATGAAATTCCATTCTCTACAAGATTATATGGCTAATGAATCACTATGCACCATGTTTTCATTAAAAAATCATGAATAATAAAACAAACTCTAAAATTGATGTAAAATTGTGTTGTCTAAAGATTTGAAAGATAGTTCATTTTATTGAGAATATTTTCATTTATTCTTAATTTCGCAGACGAATATACAGTAAACCTCAACATGTTGGTTGTTTTGTTAAATTGTCAAAAATAGAATGAAACTATATATTACAATGGATACATTGAATCCTTCATCAGTGAATTGATCTTTGAAAAAAACTTTTATAGCTGCCGGTCGAATAGAAGCTTATAAAAGTTAAGCATGAAAATTATGGCGTAAACAAATAAAAGATTGAATGAAAATATTTAAGGTAAGGAATTACAAAAAAACATAATATACGAATCACTAGTTTGATTATTTATATTACACATAGTAGTAACTTATGAGACTAGATAAATTCATTTCAACTTTCTTAATATTTCATACGTTATAAAAATCTTATATCATTTTTCGTACTTTCATAAGAATTTAAATCGAAACTTTTAAATCAAATGATTAACGAAAAACATACTGACCTTTTAAAATTATTTACTATTTGAATATTATAATTCATTTTAATATCATTTTCGTTTAAATCTTTTTGAAGTTCATCGTTATTAATTTCTGAACATGTAATCAATTTACTTTTTAATAAATTGCAAAGAACTTGCAAAAATAAATTAACATCGATTTGTGTTTCATCTTGCATTCGTTCAACTGTCCAACATGAACGTTTATTAAATAAAAGTAAAATTACCATTTCATATGTTGATACCTTTAATATATCAAAAAAAAAAAAAGAATGTCATTTTATACAATTAATCAATACTTACATGTAAAATATATTTTTGTTCAGTGTACAATGTTTGTAAATCTCCTTTTGAATATTGATGAAGTGATGTCAACTTACGACCATTATGTTGTTGATTATAAAACATAGTAAAATTTTCATATGGTTTTTTAAGCTAAAAGAAAAATTAAACTAAATATAATTGAAAAACAGTATGATGAAAATAACTCATACTTCAACTGGTAAAATAATATTTCGTGGTGCGGAAAATGGCCATGAATTTGTCTTGAGAATCATAACAGAAAAATCAACTGAAAAGAAAAATAATAAACAATCATATCAAATAAAAATTTATGAAAAATAAATGAGACTATTATTACCAATATCACGTAGACTTTGTCTTTCACAATGTGTTCCATATTGATCAGTTAAATTTTTACTAGTATTACGAATATCTTGAAACATTTGTTGTAATTCTGATGTATAATCAAAACCACATGCATACTAAAATAGACATTAAAATATAGATTTATTAGAATGAAAAACATATAATAGTTACTCTTAATTTTGAAATCATTAATTCTTCATCATCATAGGATGCACATAATTGACCAACTAAACGTTTAGCAAACATTTTCCGATAAAATTTAAGAAATACATCTTTATTTTCAATATAATTAAAAACTACCTAAACACAAAAATAAATATAAAGAATTAGAAAAAAGATAATAATTAAGCAGAAAATTATACCATAATTTGATTGAATTTTTCTTCGAGATCAATCTCTTCTACAATTCGATTTCTATATATTTAAATTAAATATATTTCAATAGTAAATAATCAAAATTTCAACGAACCCTTTTCGTAAAAGTATATTACAATATTGAGCTAATAATTCAGCTGATTTTGTTGTTGTATCAGCTGTTGTTGTTACTACATTATTATTAATAAACTTAGCACAAGCCTAAAATCCACACATAAACATAAGATAACATGAGATGAAATAAAGAAAAAAAAAACAGATAATTCAAGTTACTCTATCAAGAGTAGCAATAAAACTTTGTTCATTATTAAATACGTCTTTTACAAGTTTCAAGAATTTCGTATGAATATCAATAATAGTTTCAACATATAGTTTTGGATTCTGATCAAAGAAAAGAAAAAATAAATAAATATGACAATAAGATAGAAAGAAAAATTTTGTTTTACATTAAGTGCACCGCTACTGATTCGTTTGATTGCATCTATACCCATTTCATAGATGTGAACTTCAACAATTTCTTTCAATTTATCAGTTGCATTTGGTATTCGACTAACTAATTTGAATAGAAGTGCCAAATCTATTAAAATAAATAAACTATTTTTGTACGAAGTAACTAAAAAAAGAACAAATATGTTATTCATCAGTGTTTTATTCTGATTTTCTTCTTTCGGAGCGACGATTTCAAATTTTGAAAAGATCAATACCTATTTTTGAAAACATAGACACATAATATAAATACAAACGAATATTTTCTCTGGTCAGAAGAGAAAATCTGAATAAAACATTATGAATCATACGAAATTTTCTTCATTAAATTTTCGTTTATCTACCTGAATTTTTTTCATTATATAAAAGTACTTTTGCTTCAGTATAGATTACGTGAAGTTGATCATGAATAAGTACTTCTTCCATTTTTTTAATTAATATTCCTAATGTTGATGAATGCAGGTATGATTTTACTCGATGTACTTCTTCATCAAGACGTTGATCTATCTGTTATGAACAATGTTAAATATTTTTTCATTTTTATATAAATAATACAAGAAAAAAACACCTTTTTCAAATATTCAGTTACAGAATTATGAGTAAGAAACGTAGCTGCTTCAAGACGATAGAATTGTTCTGTTTCTTCAAGAAATGGTATTTCAAAATAATCTTTATAAATTGTTAATGTCGGAGATGTTATTTGATGAGTATTACATTGTGTGGATGTGTCTTCGACCACGCCAAGTTCAACTGAAATATTTTCAAATGATTTTCTAATGTAAAAGAAAATATTCGATTTTTACCATAACTTTGTATAACTTCATTGATTAATCGACTGTTAATTATTTCATTTTGTCGTTCTGCTTTAATCAATTGAAGACATTCTGATGTTACTTGTTTACTCAATAGTTGAAAAAAAACTAGCTTCCAAATTTCCATTGCCATCTAAATTTATATCGATTTTAGAATTAAATTAAAGAGATAATCAATTTAATTCACTTACAGTAAAAATATCACAAACATTTATTCTTCGTGAGTCATGTTCTTGTTTTATCCAATATCGATTTAGATATTGACAAAAACCATTTGTTACTTTACTTGAAAATAGATAATTTCTCCAATTGGTCGTATAGAAACGAAGTATAGTTTCTCCTTGTAAATCAAGTCCTGGCTACAAATTAAAAGTTTCTTAATTTATTTTGTCGTCATTTTAACATAATTCTATGTTTCTAAGCATACAATTGACATCAATACAAGAAAGAATCTTTCGGATTGCTTTCATATATCGTCTGTATCTTTTTTTTTTGCGACATCTCTTCTTGTAAAATTAACATAAGAGATTTATTGCATATTTGATTTTGTTGGTTTTATGGCAGAAGTTTACATAACGTAGGAGGAAGAGAGTTTTGAAGAACGAAAAATCCATCAGCATGATAGTAACACGTCATTTTGAATAATGTGTTGTTCATTATTCTCTATTCATTTTTTTGACAAGAAAAAACAAAAGAACGCATTTTATATTTTGTCAATATCAACTAATTGATATTCGTTTTTTTTTGTTATCGGGATACTCTATATGATATGTAAAAATTCAGAATATATTCTATTGATTCTCTTTTACATGACTTTTAGAAACTAAAGAACTTTAATTTGAACATCTTTATAATCTTATAATTTACTTTTTTATTAAAATTTTGTCAGGAAAAAAAAATCTTACTTGACAAATTTTCTCCAAATAAATTCTTAAATGATTCTTCAATTTGATGTACAATGCACCAGCACCATTTCCATTATTTTCTATAATATTTTGTCCCTGATTACCAACTGGTGCTTGAATTGTTCTTATTGATTTTCTTGATGAAAATCCTTGTGCTTGAGGAGTTGTACAATAATCATAAACGTGACTATAAAAAAAATGTTCAGATAACGAAATAAATACAAAAGAAAAAGAAAGATGGAAAATAAAATTCTATTTACGTATAAAGAATCATATATGATACATGTGACATTTCTTGAATTCTATATATATGATCAGTACCTTCTGATACTTTCATCCAAATATCATTCAAGTTATGATTACTATCTGTATTTGACATATCTTTTGTAATGCACTGTGTGTATGAAAATCATACAAATATGAAACGTTTGCCCCAGTTAAATATCATAATCATAATAGGTGAATCATATTCTTTTTTTCCCCTGGCAGTTTGCATAATAATGATGAAATAAATATTTCAAAAGAAAAACTTAATCAGAAATTCCAATGGAGTAATGTTAATATGTTCATGGAATAAACCCTTCTTGTAACTAATGTAGATTGTGAAAATAAAAACTGTTCTGGCACATCTTAGCTACATACCATAACGCAAATGTGTTATAAGTATTAGCCATAGATATCTGTTCTTTTTCTTGCTTCACATATGAATGTTTTTAACTACGACAATAATTTTTTTTTCGTTCTGTCAAGTATTTTTCGCAATGTGTTCTCTGGTTTTCTTCCATTACTTTCTTTCTTATTTTGATGTAATGACTCATTTATTTTTCCAACCATATTAGGTTGTCTTTTGGTACATTTTCCGTTTTCTCATACCATCTTATCATATATGTATACCTGTTGTTTCTATGTAAAAAAATAAAAAATAAATTATTTACTACTCATAGTTTGACTTTTACATATAAACAAGATTTTACTTGAAAATTAGCAAATGAAAATAAAACAATATAAATTAGATTTTATTATTTTCTAATTAATTTGATTTTGATCAACATGTTTGTTTTTTTAAATTCGATAGATTTTCACATTAATATTAATACTGGACTTATTCTGAAAATTAGGATAACATTTATCTAATATTTCACGCATATTAGTTTCTCTTGCTTATAGATTTTTCTTCAAGATGTTCTATTTATTTTATTTTGCAAAAATTAGTTGAAATCAAACGAAAGTAAATATAACTATTTCCTATTTTCATGAAAAATGAAGTTTGGGTCAGACAGCATTTTTTAAATTTAACTACTATTTTATCATTGAACATTACAGTATCATTTGAAAAACTATGGTTTCACTGATCTGTTTCAAAAATAACAACGGTATAGTTAGGTGTGAGCCTTAGTCTTCAGTTCTCACATATCCAAACTTGAATACACACCCCAGTGCTGTGGCCGGTCAGTGGAAGTGAATGGACGGTCGGATCCAGTCAGGTGTAGGATTCCTTGCCAGCCGGTATATCAGGTGTGGATGTAGGTGCGAGTGAGGGTATGGATGGATGTGGGTGTGGATGTGAAGTGTGGATGTAGTTGTGGGGTGTGGATATGCCGAGCAAGCTACTACAAGATCCAAACGTATGCCCACATCCACACCCTTACGAAGATTAAATCAGAGATTATAGTCAGATATTTATTTGTTTTTGTCAATGACTTATTTCATAGCTATCGCTAATGAAAATAAAACTAAAAAAGAGAAGACTTAAAAAGTATGTCACTTATTCAGTTAATAAAATGAACAACGACCGATAATTTAAGAAGGTTTACAAATTCTATGACCTTAATTCAGATTCAGAAATAAAAAGATAAACTAAAAGTCCTATTAGCACAGTTTATTTTGCGAATGAAATATGGAATTCGAATAAATTCCTTAGCCTCCCTTAAACTAACAGAAGATACTGAAATGAACAATATCTTGTAGATTTTAGATGCTTCTCAAGCCAATCAATCGCTGCAGTATAAATCTATCTAATTTATTTCTGGACGTGGAACAGAATTTCTTCCTGTTTTTTTGGAGAGGGTGAGGTAGCTGAAAAACTTCGACTTGCCAATTATACTCAGCATTCTCTTTAAGAATATGTGTGAGTTCCACAAAACGAGATATATATAAATTCTAAAATTGATGAAAATTTATTATTATATTAAAGACATGCAGGAGTAGCTCATTCTAAATAGTAAATGTTATACATATTTACATAGTTTCTCTCGAAAATACACTTACTAGATGTCCAAGGAAAATCATCTGGTCGTCAACGATGCAAAGTTTATAAAAAAAAAAGCATATGAGTACTGAGAAAAGATACTAGATTCTTTCCAACGTAAATCAAGTCATTAGAGCCATAATGACAACTAGGAATACCGAATTCAGCACATTGAACAGTGCTGAATAAAAAATAAGAGAAAATTAGAAATCCTCTAGAACTCATTGCCTTGAATACTTTGATACTTGCATTGAAATAGAATGAAACTAGGCGTCTACAAAGCTCGAGCTATTCAATCTCGGTCAGACTCATTTAGAATCTGACTGAACCCAAGGCAAACTAATGCTAAGCCTAACAAAGTTCAAACTCGACCAAGTCTAAACTGTTCAGTCTAGCTTCAGCTTGATGCAAACCTACGATATAACGAATAACTAATGTAAAGATGAAAATTATTTAATACTTTTTTATTCTTTACATAATATCGAAGTCTTCACTAAAGTACTATAGTCATTTTCTAATTATTCTTTTTGTTGTTAAATTTTTGTATTTTAGAATAATATTTCTTATTATCTTCCCTATTTTTATTTATCCATAAATAAGAATAGCAAGGCTTTATTTCATTCTTATTCTTAAAAACATATACACGATGATCAGTTTTCAATAATCGATGCGACCAAATCAAATTATGAAAAGAAAACTATTTTTTGTTAAATTTCAAGTAAGACAACAAATGTAATAAATACTTAAGTTGAACTGGCGTTGAAATGAAATGAGCAAATATTTTTGTACGTATTTTATTTAAGTTCATTGATTGTATTAACAACTTTCTAAAATTTTTTATATATTTCAAGTAAAAAAAAATAAACTTATTCTAAAGAATATTTTCTAAAGACAAAATAAATAAATATAAATGATACTTTATATAACATAATTATTTGTTTGATTTTTACAAAGAGTATTAAATATATTTCATGAAAACAAAAAAAATTATTTCATTACAGTTGATCTTCGCCCAATATATATATGTGTTGGAATGAAGACAGAGACGACTTTTGATAAGATTCTGATAGCTTATTTTATCATAGCTTTCGAAATGCTTTTTCAATGGATAGTCGTATCTTCCGTTTCAGAAATGATATATAAGATCTTTCAATATCGTCGTACGGTAAATATAAATATGAATTGATTCTACTAGGATTTATCAAAGAACTCATTTAGCGACAATAATCAATTTAAGCTTCAACTTTTGAATGTCAAAAAAATTTCGATTCTATTTTAATGTGCGTGTGAATTGTAGACTTAAATGAAGGAAATGTCAAAAGTCAGTAACAGTCATACTCAACTTCGATATCTATACTTTACAGTGTATAAGTTAATATATGAGAGATCGTACCCATGGTCAGGAGCATATATGTTGACTTTGAGAATCATAAACGGT
This sequence comes from Rotaria sp. Silwood1, assembly GCA_905250075.1. NCBI lineage: Eukaryota > Metazoa > Rotifera > Eurotatoria > Philodinida > Philodinidae > Rotaria > Rotaria sp. Silwood1. Next base: position 2,921 of record CAJNOP010002474.1, on the reverse strand, counting down.
CTGTTTGAGACCAACAACATAGAAGAAAATCATAAAGGGTAGGTGTGAGTTCTATTGTTTTATCCTTAAAACTAAAAACTGATGAAGTTTTTCAGTTCGACATTTCTTGACTTAGAGTGTTGTTTATCGGGACGGAATCATTTTAACCCTTGGTATCACCAAATCGACACTTCAGTTGAGTGCAAACCTGAGCTAAGAGTGTAGATATCTATGTCTGACTCGCACCCACACCCTCTGCCCACGACAAAGACTTCTGTTTTTTTATTGATAGAAAATCTATGGAGTACAACGAATTTGGTGAAAATAACAGTAATCAGTGAGATACGATGAATGAATCTAATCAAAATTTGATATTACTTATTCTATGCTCAGCGTGCATGGAATAGTTTTGTATTATGTTTGAAGAAAATCCTAATCCTAATAATAAAATTCATTTCGTATAAGTTATTATTCTTAAAAATAAAGTAAGAACCGTTTATTAAAATTCATACATACAATTTTTATATAAGCATGCATTGAACAAATATATTTCGAACAGTTAATATTATATATGTAAGATAATGTTAATCAAGGTAAAATACATTAAGACATATGAATCACACGATGTAAGCAAAACTCTAAATCAAGTCTGGTCACATTTCGAAGTTGAATATCACTATCAACATCTCTATAACATTCTATATAATAAAAAAACCAATGAATATATTTTCTCATAATAAAATACAAGTTTTTCTAAAATCTGTTTGTGAATTTAATTGCATATAAAGTATATATTGTTGGAAATATTTTGTAGGATGTGATTGTTCTTTTCGCTAAGCACATAATCATACTCTTCCTTTTTATCAAAACACAATCTGAAAGAACTCCTGAAAAATAGAAACAAAAATTATGTTACAATTATGGTTGGGTCAGAATGAATTGTACTAAATGTTTTTATTTATTTTTTCGTTCATCTACTTTTGTTAAAAATATTCATCTAGACATTAAAAAGGATGCAAATCTGTTCAGTCATTTAACTGTGATTTTATGATTTTCGACTGACATTTAATAATTTTTAAAAGCTTTTCCGACAAAATCATGTAATTATTATAGTGAGCAGTGACAAATGTAGGCTATTTTAAGACTTAAAAAGAAACTATGACCTAGATACATCAGAAAAACAGCTTTTTCTCTGTTTTCGTATGTTTTTCTTAGAAACTGTTCTTTTCTTTCATAAATCGGCAAAGAGTAAAATCTTAACCTGTATAAAATTTAATATGAGAAATATTAGGATATATTTCATTTAGTCGCTCAAGAAATAAGTACGTAAAGAGATGGATGCAAACCAATCGAAATATCTTGAATATGTGGTCAAATAAAAATATTTGTCTCAAAACTAAAAGAAAAAATCATATTAAAAAGTTATATATATTCTTGTAGAACAGATTATCTTACTGTAATTCATTCATAAATTCAAAATTGATGAAATTTCAAAGGAATTTATTATTTTTTCAATGTTCCTAGACAATAATTTACGTATGAAGATGAAGTTTAAATTTTTGGATGCGACTTAAATTATTAAGTATACATTTCATATAGGCGAATTCGAAATCATTATGGGCGAAAACTTTTAAAGTCAAATAATGCAATTTTGGTACCTAGAGTTAGTAGAAAACAAAAAGACACAAGAAAATCACTCTTCGAATAAATTGTTCCTATTAGAAATCAATTTTCTCTGAAGTTGAGAATGTGGATGCAGACGAGAATGCAGTGAATATCAAAGTACACACACACTATCATCCTAATCAAAAGATTGCGTTTGAAACTCTCTACAAAATCATACATAATTAAAACCGAAGATTGTTTTACAAATATGTTGAAAAAAGTGAAGATTATGGATGTACAACAAAGCTGTGCAAATCATATATGAAAATTTTTATGAATCAGCAAAATTTTATCATGATTTGTCCACGATAGTTTTATTAAAAACAATTAAATTCTAAACAAAAGATGATCAACAACACTGTCTCTATAGAGTTGTTACCATGTTTCCGATCGTTCAGGCTCAGTTCAAACAAAACTGACTGTCTAAAAGATCAAATGGCATCTGCTTTCAAGAAATAGTTGTCAATAAGAAAACTAGCTACTGAAACTAAGTGTACACCGTTTACTATCACATAAGAATCTTAGCTTTTTTCCATACAAGAAGATCAAAGAGTCAACCTAAAGAGTACGATAATGTTGCAAACTAAATGCTAGCGGAATTTGTTAATTTAATGTTCTGTAAAAAGACTAGAAAAAGAAAATAGTTTAAGGTTGGTACTTGTGTTCAATGCAAAAAAACAATGGAAGAACTTGTGTTTAGAGAGAGTACAGAAGAAATATCAAACTTACTAAGAAAACAATTTATTTTGCACCATAAAAATTCTAAATGATTTCAATAAAGATGAAAAGTTAATCATAATGAATTTATCTCGACTTTTCAAATCAGTTTCCATTTGATTTTGTTAATGTTTCAATATCTGACTTGGATCGTAGTTCAAAATACATCAGTTGTTAAAAAGCAACTGACAATCGTTCAATGTTGAGTATATATTCAATAAAATGTTCAAGAAAGCATGTATATTTAAGACAAATATATAAATAACGAATTGTCAAACAACAGAATTGAATTTGATCAGTTATTGAGCTTTATAAAGGAATAAAAGATGGCATTTAACATTGGTGATTATTAATAGGCGAATTATCATCAGAAATATTGAGTCGAATGTGTGTTAATTGATATTTATCAGAAAAAATTGATGTATCAACTATTTAAACTAACGAAAAAAAATGGTAAATAGAATATCTAATCTACTACTCTCATACATATAATTTATTTTTATTTTCAAAGATCTCACTTTATATCTCAGATTTGCGGCACAATCATATTTCCGAGATGC
>CAJNOP010002473.1:0-17396 GCA_905250075.1 Rotaria sp. Silwood1 | reverse complement strand
CACACCCACACCCACACCCTTCTAGCTTTTTAGAACCGCATTTTGAATAGAGCTTATTGAAAAGACAAAACCTTGAGTTCATGACTTTCAGATTTCAACCAAAACTATTTGGAATTTTCAAGATAAATGTGTAATTTGATTCGAAATATTGTCAGATTAGATGTTGAAACTGTATGAATCAAAAAAAAGTTTCATTGAAGATATTTCTGAATGGGATCCATTGAGTGGATCATTAGTGATGTTTTTGCTAGAAGAAATTTTTTGCAGAAAAATTTCAAACAATTCATGGGCGATTCAGTTGCTAGTTATAATACCAAATCTGGAGTTACTTTTAGTATGACGAATAGATATATATTAGACAATGAATCTATTTTAAATAGCTAGTCTGACCTGTTTCATGAATACAAAATAAATAATTAGAATTCAATATAATACAATACTAGGTCTGAAGGTGAAATTTTTAAAAAAAGAACATAATTTCCATAGATAGATGTCGACAAGACTCGATCACTTTACCAAATGCCGTTTATTTTTTAAAAATTCTTCGATAGGATTTTCATGTTGTTCCTGATAAACATTTAAATACTACTGTAGAATGTCTCATCGTTTCTCCATAGAATAGTTTAGCATAATTGAGCATCTTTTACAAAAATATCATATGAATAATTTTGTAACAGATATGAAATTTCGTTCTTAAAATTATCCAACCTGTTTTTCTTTGGTATCAATCAAATGATTCTTCAAAATGAACAGATTTTTATTTCAACACGATTAACTATTGACACGATGCATGGTGTCTGAAGAGAGAATAAACATAACTGAGAATGATATGAATAACATAGTCTAGAAATAGAACAAGAATAAATCAGAGTCGATTGCAAAATAAAATCAAATTCGTATTTTACTATCTTATTGTTTACATATGAAACGGTTCTAGGCATCGTATCAAACTTACAAAGTTATCAGTATCATGTCTGAGAATAAATATCACTTATGTATTTACTAGAAACATAAAAATTACCTCGATTAGATTTTCAATATATGCCATCACTTTGTCTTTCTGCAGTCATAGGTATAGAGCAGACTTAAAAGAAAGTATAGTATGTGCGGTGTGTTATGACAAAACTAAAACATTAGTCTAAAATCAATAAATGGAACCCAAAATATTAAAATGCAACGAAACTAATCAATGACTTCGTGCACTATCAAACAACATTATTGAAATGAATATCACTTATTTCCAAAAATAAATCCTGAACATAAAAAGATATTCTTTCTTGTATTCTGTATTCGGGATAAGTTACTCGGAAAATAATGATTTCTTTGAGAAATCATTTTAAATTTATCATGCTTGATTTCATGAACGAATAATGTTCTATATACTCGTTCATATAGCGCCGCTTTATTCCTATTTTTCTAATGTATGCAAGTGTTTTTTGAATTCTATGAAAACGATCGAAACTAAAATATGACTCAACATGAAACATCGTATTCGAGCCATGTATTTAAGTATGGATAGTCCATTTTATAAATGACGTTTATATGCTGGTTTTTTATTTTCTCATGTTACTTTGGAAAAAATAAAAAGAATAATTTTGTTAATTATAAGAGAAAACTCTCTAATTTCATTAATATATGGGTGAATTGCGCTCGTATTCTACGATTGCGTTTCCAAGACGAAAACGCTTATATCTCAACTTCTACTCAACGGATTTTGACGATCTTTTTTTAAAAATACTCCTTGTTTTCTACCCTACTTATCATAAAAATATCAAGTCTTTTGGCAAGCATTTCTACGAAGTTTCCAAGCACGAAAGGTAAGAAATCAGCACTTTTTGCGCCATCTACTGATGAAAATCGTTTTTTTCTCCCATAATGTCAATTGGATGAAAATAATTTTTTACAGCCATTTTGTAGCTAAGACTTTTCTCTCTCTGACCATATAAATTGATAACAGCTTTGGTTTTGATTTACCGATCAAATCTTGAAGAAACTACCTAAACATACACTTTGACCATTTTATGTCACGACAGATAAAATTCAATCTACTGAAGCCAATTCAAAAGCAAACCCGAATTTTTTTTTAATGTTTGGTAGAGTAAAGAGCGAGAAATCTTTTGATAAAAAAATTTTTTCCAAGGACCCTCTGGATCAAATAAAAGACTAAAAATAAGAGCGAAGGGATAGCTATGTTCTACTAAATGTCACGACAGATTTTTTGATTCTATTTCTTTGATTTCTCACGAACTACGAGACATTTGCCACTGATTTTTTTATCAGTTTTAGCCGACTACATGATAGATCCATGGTAAAAATTTCAGCTCTTAACTACATACCGTTCCTGAGAAAACAGTATTTTACTCAAAAAATGTCACGACAGATTTTTTCGTATCAAAATGTCGCAATAGACTAAATTCAATCTACTGAAGCTGGTTTGAAAGCAAACGTGAATTTTTTTCTAACGTTCGGTAGAGTAAAGAACGAGAAATCTTTTGATAAAAAAATCTTTTCCAAGGACCCTCTGGATCAAATAAAAAAACGAAAAATAAGAGGATGAGGGCGATGATGAGAGGGTCATACGCATCTTTTCGCCCTTAAGATATGCATGCGTATGTGCCGATAAAGTTCTGCATATGCTCATTAGATTCTCCTTTTCAAAAGCTTTCGATTGATATATAATAACAATATATAAATTGTTATTTCGCGATTTTATTTTGTCAAAATATTTCTAGAATTATGTGTTTTATTATGCCTAGAAACCTTGAAAACTATGCATTTTTTAATAAAACTCGATTTTTTTCTGAAATGAAAAAACTGACAGTTGGGAAAATATTTGATTTATACACAACTGATAGAGCTCTATCGAATGTACAATGCAAGTTTGCTTTATATTCACTTTTATTTTTTTCAATTTTTTACGTCAAACCGTACAATACGAGCGCAATTCACCCATATACATTAATATAAATTATAGATACAAACATTAACAAAAGAATGTGATTGAAAGTTAGAAAAAAATTGCATTTTAAGATTACATACGAAAAAATTTTCTATTCTTTATCATTGTTGGAAGTTCAAGAAGATTTTTCTAATTTACAAAATTTCTAATCATATTATCACAAAACGGATCAAGAACAAAGAAACATAAACATAACTTTAAACTTATTATCTATGATTATTCTTTATGAATTTCTTTTGTTTAGAAAGAAATAAATGCTTTCGTGCTACATATTGAAAAAGTTCTCTTTCGATGAAATCTCAATATTGAATGTAAACGAGAGATATTTTCGCTTGTCTGTAAACATCTTGACTTTTTCACAAGTCATAACTCACAACATATTAATTTATGTTCTCATTAAACTCATTGAAACATCTTCACATGATTTAGCGATTTTCTGAGAAATACACGAATATTTTGCTCTGAATAATACAGTGTGTTTTCACATGTCTAAAATTACAATGATTACGAAAATATTGACTTCGGCTCAGATAATATGTAGCGTGACATACTCACTTAGTGCATATTCCAAAAATGTACCATAAATAATAAAAATTCTGATAGCATCACACCAGTAACCCATCACATTGGCGTCATTGGTAGGTCCATCAAACTTGATCAAAACTTCTAGTTTTTGCATATTATCGTGTAAACGTAAACGACCCTCTTTATCACTCGAATCTATAAAAGATAGATACAGTAGTATCACAGCAGGTCAACTGCAACTCACCTAATGTTTGTCGATCAGAAATCTGATTGGATGTGTTGATTGCCCGGAATTCGATTGATTTATAGTTGCTCATATTGAGTCTTAATACAGCATAAGAATAAGGCCAAGATGTTGGATTCCACTTGTCTGATAAAATGACTTGCTGCAAAAAATTTATTTTAGTTTAGGGAGAAAGGTTATTTTTATGCTATTAACTAACTACTTCTAACGTTGGCTATTTTTGATTAGTAACAATAATAAATCTAAACTCTTGTTTAGAAAGATAGATTCAAAGTTATGTAATAAAACAGCTGATAACTTGTGATCGATTCAAATACCTGAAAATCGATAACTCGACCGAGTACATGTTATTCGTACGACGGAAATAGATCTATCATTAGATGAATAGTGCGATGCTATCAACGATCATTTACTGTATTAAGGAACGAAAATTGTATACATTAGCAATTACTAAAACAATGGGTAACAGAATAATTTGCTATTGGTGGCTTTCTATCTCAAGTTCAGTAGTAAATGATCCTAAGAGTAATCGAGAATTATGAATATTTTCATTATACATTACCCTGATGAAACTCCCATTTCGTTCTATCCAACTGGAGACAAGAGATGTATTGCAGTCAGCTCTACCATCTTCGATCAGATTTTTATCATGCGCAGGTACTCCTTTTGGTAGTTTAGCATCTTGGATAGAGACAACATCTACTAACTGATTGTTCATGATGTTCGAAGATGTGAAGTCGACGTTGTAAAGATTAGCATGAGAAAAATTCACATTTGTCAAATTAGCTAGCTTAAAAATTGCTCCCTTAACATTAGAATCCATAAACTGAGAATTCTGTAATTTAGCAAGAGTGAAAACAGCTCCAATATAGGTGACATTCTGGAAATCTGTGTCAGATGCTCGGGTGCTGATGAAAGTCGTCGCCACTAAACAGCAATAGAGAAAGAAATTTCATGAAGAAGTAATAAAATCTAAACCAATACTACTTGAAATAGAGGATGAAAAATTAACATTTGAAAATATTGATGATGAAAAAAGAACGTTTTTAAGACGGGCATATGAGAAATTGACATTAATTAACCAAGTTTGTTTGAAATTAACTTTTTCCAGGTGAGCGTATGAGAAATCGACATTCTCGAATCTGCTATATGAAAAGTCAATTTTGTAGAGCCATGCTGATGAAAAATTCGCATTTTTAATTAATTTCCAAGGACTTTTCACATTACGAATTATGGAAGACGAAAAATTAATGGTGGTTAGTTCGGCTGATGAAAACTCGACAGTATCGATCTGTATTAATGAAAAGTCGATATTCGTAAACCTGGTAGAGCGAAAGTCAATAGCTCTGAGCTGGGCCAATGAAAAGTTGAGGTTGGCAAGATTGTCAGATGAAAAACTCACATTATCGAAGTGAGCGGATGAAAAATTCGTATTTTCTAATAGAGCATTTGAAAAAGTAACATGTTCAAGAAAAGTTTTTGAAAAGTCAGCTTTATTCAATGTAGTATGCTTGAAGTCGATATTGTGTAGGAATCCGGATGAAAAATTGACCACATTAAAGTGGGATCCCGTAAACTTGATGAAGTCCATCTCGAGATTTAGGAATGTAGCGTTTAATAGAAAGACACCAGTTAGCGATAGATGCTGCAATATTTTTTCATTTATTGCATCACGAAAATCTACATTAGTAAGTTTCGCTGTTGATAAGTCTAATGATCGATTTTCCTGTGTTTCATTAAGCAGCTGAGCTTCATAGAGAAATCGAATAATATATATATTATGTTGTGGATCGAGCCGGCGAAACATGTTAAGAGTTTTAGCACGAATCAGTGTCACTGCTACGTCATTTGATAAAAGAGATCCATTATAATCCTTCAGTAGTTGACCCATATCCTTAATATAAGTATCAAAAAGTTCATTTTTATACTTTTCTGTAGTTAGATTTCTCTCTTGTTCACGCTGTAGTTCGGCTAAATTGCGATCTTCCTCACGTTGTTTCTTGCCGATATTCTGTTGTTCGATAGTGATAACAGCAGTGAAGATACCCAAAACGAGTGGTAGTAGAAGGGTGGAAATAAATTTGAGAGCAGTTTTAACCTTTGAAGTAGCTGATGAATTGTTGGCGGTGATCGATGAACCATTTTGATATACAACCTTCTTGAAAATCCAATTTTTCTTTTTTATTCGAGGCATCCTAATTTAAGCATAAATAGCAATTGATGATAATAGTTGAAAATGAATTGTTTTTGTTGGCATCTCAGTTAAAATAGATGTGTTTGCCGGATTTCACATTTGTAAGAAAACATTGACACTGTCGCATATAGATATTGTATTAGCCTTGCATTTATTTATTGAGATTTATCAAGGTTAATACTCATATTTTTTGTGTTTAATTTATGTCATATTTGGAGGTTAGTTAAAATAATCTCAGCTCTTCATTACAACTTATTGTGATAAATTTCAGTTCATGAGTATAAAACAAATGATCGGTTTCGTATTTGGATAGAGAGGATTAATTTTAAGTTGATTTCTTTATTTCACTAGCATGGGAACACAGAATGGAAAGAGATTCTACAACTTTTTTTTTTTGTGTACCATATAGTAGACGCAATTATGATCACTTGTGATTAGAACTATTAACCTTACATATTTATCTAAATGGTAAAAATTAACCCAACCAATGTCAATGATACTGCTTACGAGGGAACACCACGAACTGATAAATCGCTATTTAAATTTTAGTCATGCCAATTTGTAGAGCTTGTTGAGTTATTAACTGATATAATAGTCATTCGGGCCCACAGCGCGGCTTTATAGGAAATTTCTGATAATCAAAGTTTCCATTAATCTGTCCGTAACCTATAGTAGTCCTATAGAGGCCCTATAAAGACCATATAAGACCAATATAGGGGAGCCTATAGGAGTCCCCTATAGTGATCCTATAGGGCCTCTATAGGATCCCTATAGGGAGCTTATAAGATCCTGTACGGACCCTATCGGAAGCTTATAGGGTCCTATAGAGACCTCATAGGGGTCCTATAGGGCCTCTATAGGACCCTATAGGCTCCCCCTATAGGACCCCATAGGACCACTATAGGGGGCTCGCTATAGTGGTCCTATAGGAGCCCTATAGGGTCCCATAGAGGCCATATAGAATCACTATAGGGGACTCCTATAGGCTCCCCTATATTGGTCTTATATGGTCTTTATAGGGCCTCTATAGGACTACTATAGGTTATGGACAGATTAATGGAAACTTTGATTATCAGAAATTTCCTATAAAGCCGCGCTGTGGGCCCGAATGACTATTATATCAGTTAATAAGTCAACAAGCTCTACAAATTGGCATGACTAAAATTTAAATAGCGATTTATCAGTTCGTGGTGTTCCCTCGTTAGTTGAATTGCAAAGTACAAATAAAAAGTGGACTGTCGTTACATAGCACTATTTTGTTTTTATTAAGTTTCATTTGAATGGTCGCATTTTTTCAAAATTCTTGAAGAATGAGAATCTTAACATCATCGATTTCTTTCAAAGCATTCAAGAAAATAACTTGAAAGGAATTTTATACTCAATAACAATATCGAACGATTTCAAATAGTTCAATCAGAGATATAGTATTAATATGGTTGAATAGAGTATCGATTACTAGATCAAGCCATATGGCGATCCATAAGTCTTAGTCTCTCACAATAATTGCTTTTTCTCCTCTACAACAAAACCGAAAAATCGGAAACTTTGACATATATTTTTTTTGAAACATCACGAGTATTACTCTGAATTTTTATGTCTTCTTTTTTATAAATAAGAGAGACACGTAGATAAACATTTGAGATAATTTTTTTGCTATCCCAAACAACAAAAATCATCTAAAATTCAACTGATAATACAAAGAAAAATACACAAATACCGCTACTAAAAGAATTGTGTGGGATAGAGTTACGTCAGAACAGTAATTAGATGTCTATAGTATGTATATATATAATTACTGTCAATACTTGGTAGTAGTTCTAGTATCACTCATACGTATTGTTCAGTATTCTTTTCTTCGAAATGTCCACTAACATCTACAATTCTTCGATTTTTTGTTTCGTTATTCTACTTTCGACATTTTACCTAAATTCTATTGCTTCTGTCAAACATTTCTGTTTAAAAGGCTGATAGAACACATTTCAGCGTTATATGATTTACATAAAAGATGGTCATCAAATGATATTTAATAATGATCTAAAAAGCGATGATAGCCTATCACCATGAAAAATACCCGTTCTTCATTCTTTTTATAAATGATACGTGTTATTTTCGAGGGTGTTGGTGGGTGTTAGCGATTCAGTGTCAGTGACGGCTAGACCCCGTCGGGTCTAGAATTTTTGGACCCGGACCCGGATCCGGACCCGATCATTTAAAATTATTCCACCTGGACCCGGACCCGTTTACAGTTTGCTGGACCCAGACCCGGACCCGGTCGCTTAAATTTTTTGGATCCAAACACAATGACAAGTCAGTTTAGATAGTATAGTCAAGAATGGTTTTGTTGTTTTTTATCTATTTTCTAAATACATTTGATTTCTTCTTTGTATAAAACGAACAAAACTTTTAAAAAATTCAAAATAAATTGTATGGATCAAAGTTTCCTTCCAGGGCTCGAAACGGGCCGCCCAGCCCAGTGGACCAGCCCGACCCGGCCCCGCCCGACTCTGGCCCGGCTCGGCCCAACGAAACTTTTTGTCGGGCCGGGCGGGCCATGCTTTTTGTCGGGCCGGCCCGACCCGGCACTTTTATTGTTTTTTTTCAACTTTTTAGTAAACTATATGCTCATTTTAGGAACTCGAAATTATCATGAATGTTTTATGATAGAAAAAGTATCTAAGCTTCAATCGAGTGACTTGGAAAATAAATAAATCTCATTTTAAATGATGAAACGAAAACTCATTTTGGTATATTTTCAAGTTCATTTATTAAAACGACCATTTTCATCAATTAAAATCTGTTATCTTGGTTCAAAATCACGGTCGTTGCATTTCTCTCGCTAAAATCTTGCTTGCAATCGATGAATTTGAAGCACGTCAAAATTAACGTCTGTTTCATCACCAACAATGCAGTGTTTTACGTGTTTTTGATATAAAACTCGTGTCTTTTTTTATTTTTGAAGTCTCTGGGAGATATGACTAACATAATCCACTCAAATAATAGCCTATCCCAGTCATATTTCTCGTCTAGTAGTGAAGTTCTACGTTGCAAAAATGATGTTAACTGACGAGCGGAAATGATACGCAGAAAAATGCACCGAAAATAAGCCACCACCGAGCATAGGAGCTTTAAATAGCACTTTATCTAATCCTTCACTTTTGATTAAGCAGTGAATTCATAGCAAATTTACCATTTTCTGAAAAAGGGTAGTGTTATCGAGGCGACCCCTGACTATCATATTATCTTCCAATCATCTACTGTGCTACATTTGGCGTGATCATCGTTGTCTACACTATTGCTCAACGTCTGGTGTGACTATCACTCTTTGTTCTATTGTTCATCACGTCTGGCGTGACCACTATTCTTTGTACTATTGTTTAGCATATATGACACTATCCTATGAATACGCACGCTTTTTCCATTTTTTGATAATAAACTGTATAACCAGTGCTAACAGGCAGTTCTATGGATTTTGTGCAGGGTTCTATGAAAAATTGATCTCACGATATTATTGATGTTCTAAGTTAGAGCCCAGTAGAACATAGTCTATTAGCGGGTCGAAAAGTTCTAAACGATTAAATTCGGAGATTCATCTTCCAAATTTAGCTATCAATAAGTTTTTTCTTGTTTACAAATTACTTTTCATCACTAGCTAGCTCAATGTATGGTTGAAATAGAAAAAAAAACATCTTCACTGAGAAATGCGGTGAATTTTCTACGAATGTAACTCATTTAAGATACGGTGCCATAGAGGATATCTTACTATGTAGCATGAGCATTATGAAGTTCTAAAAGCTTGAATATTTTTGTTTGTTTTACTTAAGAAGCGACTCAATTTCTTGCATATTAATTTTGTTTTTAGTTCCAGAGTCTAAGCTAATTAATCTCAGAATAAGGCCAGGTATTTGCTTCCCAGTACATAAACAACCACTGTAGTAATGTATAAGTTTTATTGAGGACACAAATGTATAAAAAAAAAGTGTCATTCGGGCCCGGACTGGGCCGGGCGGGCCTAAATAGTTTCCGGGCTACGCTGGGCCACAAAAATGTGGCCCATTTCGAGCCCTGGTATGTACCAGAGAACATATAGAAGACAGCGTATTTGCAGGTGCTTGTCTTGACAGTTTTGCAGGTCTTAGTGATTGCTATTGATGCTGAAAAAATGGCTACAGTTCTAAATCAAATAGTGGGGAACGAAGGTACATATGGTTCACTGTAAGGTATCTTTCTCTATATTGGAGATGGTGTATACCAGATAACATATAGAAGACAGCTTATTTGCAGGTCCTTGTCTTGACAGTTTTGCAGGTCTTAGTGATCACTAGTGATACTGAAAAAATGGCTGCGGTTCTAAATAAAATAGTGGAGAACGAAGGTACACAATGTTTTAGTGTACCCTATAATGAACATAAAAAAGTATGTAGTCGTGCTTTATGTTTGAAAAAGTTGAATCAGCGGGCCATCGTTTTTCTCAGATATTTTTACACCAGAAGATGCAGTTTTTCATGGGCTATCTTCTGGTGTCATCAAATTTATGGGGAATCTCCATTTTGAAAGGAAAAGAGTCGAAATACTTTGAAAAAACGCTCAAAATCGAAATATTTTTTGGTTAGAAAATACTCTATTGGCCCTTGTTTTTCCATATAATAATGTTTGTGGAGAGTCCAAAAAGGCATAGTCTGATAGCCACAACAATGCTCTTTCTTTTTCCATAAGTCATCACTATGTTAATGTTCGAAATAGTAGAATACTTTTGTACGATATTAAAAGTACGAAAAATGACAATTTTTTGCCTAGGTCCTATTACCTCTGTTATCGAAGTGTACTTCAGAACTCAGCAATGGATGGTCAGATCAAGCTAATATTTTGGATTTAGTACTAACTCTAAAAGGCCTTTCATTTGAAAAGATCAAATCCAAAATCAAAATTTTTTCCGCAGCCAACTCCCTTTTTTATGCCTGGTTTTCTGGCGGACCCTCTCTTAAAAATCGAGCAGAGTCAATCAAGAGAAAAATAAACTAGAGAAAAAAAAACATGTCTCACCCTAGTCAAAGATTGGAACCCCAAGAAATGTGAAGAATAATGACACTTGAGTTGCTTAATATAATGTGTATTTGATGAGAGTGCGATACAAGTTAACGATTCGTTTTGATCGCTCGTTGTCCTAAATATAAAATACAGTAAAAATAACTATAGGACATAAAAGAATAGAGATCTAACAGTAATTCTAAATTTACATGTGATATTTAATTCATCCAGATTTTTTTAAAATGAGGTGTTCAATTTTAGAGCATTATTCTTTTAGCATTTAGATGAAGTCTGTATCAATGATTTCGACTAACTGATACCAAGAATACTCTTTTTTATGTACGAATCCAACAAAACATCTGCAAACTGATTCTTTATGATTCTTTATCGTTTTTGTGAAAGTTACATTGGTTATTGCAGAAATCGATGATTATAAGTTTTATGATCAAATTGAACGGATTCTGCTTCTTCACTAAAAATGCTAAGAGCTAGTTTTTAGTTTTCTTGAATATTCTATTCTGTTGGATGTATTTTACTTTCACATTTAACTCATAAAGAGCTCTGTCAACTAGTTTTTTTCTTATTTATCGCCCTTCGAATAGTTCATATAAAACTTGTATAAACAGAAAAAGGTTATTTCGAAAGTCCAACTCTGAGAATAAGTATCGAGCTCAATTAAGCACTTCTATCGAGAGTGAGGAAGACTGCTGCTTCTTTATAGATATCTGATTATAAATAGAATACAACCCAACTAAATGATTATATTATTTATGAGCAACCTTTACAGAATTCATTGTAAAAAAAAATCTTATCGCATTCGAATGAAATTATATATTAGAATTTGTCTGCAATCTACCATAAATCTGAAACTTATTAAGTGCAAAACCAGTAAAGAGCTCGATAGATAATAAAAATACTTGACTGAATTCGACCTATCGACATAATGGCAATCTTCAAGCAATGAATTACAATTGTATAGGCCTTGTCAAATTCTTAACAATAAACATAAAAAAACACAGTCCAACATTTTTATAGTTTATAAAAACTAGCGAGGATCATTTTTCAAATCTCTTCTGAAAGCATCAAACACTTACTTTTCCTGTAAAAACTTCTAACTAACAAGCCAAATTAAAATGTATATATATATATACTTCATTGTCTCATTCAAAATCATTCGCTGATAACGTATCAAATATTTGTTTTTGATGTTAAAACTTCCAACTAACAAGCCAAATTAAAATGTATATATATACTTCATTGTCTAATTCAAAATCATTCGCTGATAACGTATCAGATATTTGTTTTTAGTGTCAAAACTTCCAATTAACAAGCCAAATCAAATGCCATATGTGTCAATGTTAGTACTTGTTCTATCGTAGTTAATATACGCGTATGTAATACCCTACTGCGCTCATGCACACTGATGACTATCTTCGTTCATACCTCACTTTATTTTTCGTGTTCTCTCTGTGTCTGTAGGTGTGTGGAGTGTGGTAGATCATCTACACCCGACATTCAGACCCACACCGACATCCACGCATACCCACAGCCAAAACTGTGTGTGGGTGTGGGTGGTGGGTGTGGGTGTGGGGTGTGGGTGTGGGGTGTGGGTGTGGGTGCGGGTGTGGGTGCGGGTGTGGGTGTGGGTGCGGGTGTGGGTGTGGGTGTGGGCGCGGGTGTGGGTGTAGGTGTGGGGTGTAGGTGTGATACCCATTTGGCGTCTCACCCACACCCACACCCACACCCACCCACACCCACACCCACACCCACACCCACACGCCCACACCCACACCCACCCCACACCCACCCCACACCCACACCCACACCCCCACCCACACCCACCCACACCCACCCACACCCACACACCCACACCCACACACACCCACACCTTTTTCATCGACATTTTGATGGGTGTGTGTGTGCGAGCCGGTATGGTTGAATGGTTAAGATGTTTGACACATATCCACAAGATATCGTGTTCGAACCTCGGCTCCATCAGTCATATAATGACCTTGGACAAGTCACTAACGGTTAATTTGTCTCGGACCACCCATCCGATAACAAACTGACTACATGGTTGACATACACTAATAGTCATTGCGACTAGTATGTGGTTAGTCAGTGTGTTGGGGAGCTTAATTAGCGGGAGGAACTTTGCGTCAGGCTGGCCTTCTGACCAGAGCTACATCTAGCAATAGATGTAGGAAAAACATCGGGCTTATCGAAACTGTCCTTGGACAGCACCCTATACTGCAAGGTAGCCGAAAGGCAGGGGTGTGTGTGCGTGTAGTGTTGATGTGAATGTGTGGATGTGAGTTGATGAAGCGAAGATCAATATCCACATCGAAACGCACAAATATAGCGTCTCAAACTGGTTTCTTCATAACTTCTGGGAGATACTAGAGCTTTAAGACCCAAAAAGCAGGTTATCAACAACAATTGTTCTAGCTCCTGTTACTAAATTGATCGTATAATCAAAATTAAATGATTTGAAAACAATAGAATGACGCAGATATCATACATTATATTGTTGATAATAGTTTTAATAACATTTTTTTTGCTTAGACAAGAATACATTAACAAAGGCTCAACCGATACTTTTACGTCGGATATATGACACAAACCAACTACAATGACAAATTTTGTTAGCTATTTCAACGGACAAGCTTACATTTGCTATGTTGATAAATGAAACAATTCAATGTTGTGAATCAAACAATGAATAACATCTAAATTAATTTATCTCGGTTGCTATCTACAGTATTTGACTTTTCAAAATTCTCTTTTTTGTAGCCTTAATATAGCTCATTTTATTATCTTTTGTGTAACAGCTTAACGCATAGTAGGATATTTTCATAAAACTGGAGAGTAACATATTATTTTCTTTTTATACGACCACTTATATTCGTATTTAAAAATGAGCAATAAAATTACATATGAAAAATAAGTTGGCTATTCAGGATTCAATAGGTTATACATGTTCATATAAAAACACAATCATGTTGTCCTCAAATGTTTGAAAATGAACCGCTGTGCATTGTCAAGAAATTCAACAACAATAGATAAGAAATAAAATGAATTTTTGAAAAATGAAAAAACTTGCTAAGCATTTCGTTTCACCGTATTGTATGAGGCTCATCTGTATACATTCAATGAAAGTCATTTTGAGAAAGTTTTCACATTCTTTTTGATAGATTTTTATATTTCTTTTTCTTTATAATTTGTTTTTTTTTACGTATATATGATATATATTTCTATTATAATGTATGGTTATAACTTTCTTTGTTCGAGGCCAGGCTTTTAGTCTCATACCTTTACCATACTATGGTTTCTTTCAGCAAAATTATAACCCTTATTATTTATCTATATTTTTATTTAGTTTTGTTTCTTTTTAGAACAATTTTTTTTCAATTTCTTTTCAAATTATTTTAAAAATTGGAACAATGATAGTTTTGATAGAAATACCGAACAAAACGATAAATAAATGAATGTTTTTTTTTCTCATTCTACGTGTTATTGTAAATTTGTTTATTTTCTATTGATTTATTATTATTATTCATAGAATTAGACTATAGAATTGAACTTTTAATCTTGACTATCTTATTTGTTTAGTTTTTTTTTGTTAACAATCACACTTTTACAACAATAGATAATAATGATGAATGATTAAAAAAATCAAATATATACAATGAATAACTCATCGATTTTTGTATATAAACAGAAAATCATAGATTTGTTGTTCGAGAAAAATAAATAAATAAATAGAATAATAAATTATATAAATAAAGACAACAAGACAAAGAAATACGAATGGACAGATGGAACATATTTTTAAACACGCTTTTCAAGACTAAAGATATCTATTAAAAAACATAGTTAGATTGACAGGCATTCAATATATTGTGTTACCAAATAAAAAATTCTAGAAGAGAATATTTCAATATTTTCTTTTTTCAAGTTGTTTCACGTGCTGTCCTTTAGTTGATATAAGTCGATCAATAATCCTAGATTATTTATGCCAACACATAGATCTATGGTTTTCTTTATCGCGTGTTATTTCTTTTCTTTTCAATACAAGAAAAAAAAAACACATTGACAAGAACTCTTGTTTAGTCTGAACAGAATCATCTTTGATCAAAAATTCATTTTGATATTCTGTTTTTATATTGAAAAAATTGATTTATTTTTATTGGTTATTGCATCAAAAAACGATGAATATTATAGAAACTTAATCATGTTCATGTTCTTATTAATTTTTATCGTAAGATATTAGTAAATACGTTCCCTTGTGTTCCTTTCATATGTAACATAATGCAACATAAGAAGAATATACACAGAACGCTCGTATTACACTCAATTCAGGCTAGACATTTAAATTTAATCTGTGCCTCAATTGAATAGAATTCGAATGATCGTGAAACATAAGAATTGGGAATCAGTTTCAGTCTGATGTTCGCACCGTCAGCATAGTCTCTCTAACCTTTGTAAATAATAAAGCAAATAAAAAAAAAAACAATCAATATTAAAAAGAAAAAAATAAAATAAAATTATATCGAAGAATGAAACAATATTGATTGTTAATCAATATTAGGGTGTGGGTGTGGGTGTGTGGGTGGGGTAGGTGTGGATGGTAGGGGTGCAGATGAAGCAAAGAATTACACCCACACCCACACCCTACAGTTTTTGATAATCATTGTTCTTACATCAGACATTAATAGAGAGATAGAGATATAACTTCGGATTCAAATTTTGTTAGATACTTAACGATTATGAGTGATATATACAATACTATTCTTTCTTTGTTTAATGTGAATTCTCTTTCTATTTATTCAGGTTTGTGCTTAGTATGTGGTTGTCATTGAAAGCAACATAAACATCCCACTTACAAGTGTAATACATATCGTACTTATATTAAATCAAATGAAGAAATGTCTCTAAGTGATATCGATCAACATATTAATAATTTAAGAGAAGAAGAAGAAAGAAAGATTCAAGATGTTTATAAAAAGCTAGCTCGATTTCTTCATCAAAATGCAATACTTCCAATAAATGATGATTTTCCCGATTATATTCGAGATTTTCTTCATAAAGAACAGTTGAAATAGAGTGTAGGTGCTCGTAATACTGAAGTCATTAGCAATCTTGAGAAAATGATGGCTGATTTTATAAGTGATATGGAATTATTCAAAAAAACAATACAAGATCAAAGAACTTCAGAAAATACAACTGAAAACTTGCGACCTGAAGATATATTCACTTTGGTTGGTACTCTATATCGGTTACCTATCAATGGAGAACAAATTCGTGAACAAGTTCAAGGAATCGAAATCGATCAAGGAGAATACAGTGCCAAACGTGAAGTTCTTGTTGATTTGCCAGCTAAAGCTGCTTCATCAAAAGTAATGCTTCAATTGAAAGACATCATATCTGAAAGATAAAAAAAAAAAATCTATGAATACTTGATTAATAATTGTATAATTTTGAACCGATGAATAACATAGGATCAGTGAAAATGCATTTCCTCATCGACTATTTAATCAAAATAAAAACTTGTAGCAGATTCAAAACTATGCATTTCAGAAATATGTAGAGAAATTCAACATTCAAGGTGTGGCATGTTATGACACACTTAGGACATACCATAGTATTGTAAATATAAGTGTTGGTTCTTTTTCTTTCTTATATAAAGATACACTAGTGGACAAGTCTCTTCTTGAAGCTCTGAATGGATTGGGTTCGGTCTAGCCCACAGCTCAGAGTGTGAGCTAGGCTGGACTGTTCCATTTTTGCAATAGATACTCATGCGGCAAATCTTTATTAGAGGGTGTGGATGTCGGTCGCGATCGACTGAAGACCCATACCTATTTTACTCTGAAATGGATCATAGTCGTAGTCGTTTTGGCATGCAGACGACAAACACGGCAGCAACAAACATGTATTCTTGCGCATACAGAAACTATGATTCGTACCTATCAGAATCCCATTATTACTCACGTAAACATCGTTGACTTATCATATTCACAATTAATCCAATATAAAGCAAATATGATGAGACTCAAACATAATCGATTTTTTGAATTGTTTTCATAATATCTTTTGTCGTTCAGAATTGAAATAAGATATAGTGACATGATCATTGTCTAATATTTCTATTCGAAATCTCAAAATTGAATTTTTTTTGTTTGTTGATATGCAGTTGCTCGATAAGAATCAGCGATTTTGTGTACAGAAAAGTGCTGTCAACCTCTACAATATTGACTATTAAGTGTGTGATTGAGAATATAAGTAAGATGTGAAAGATAGTTTTATCTGAGATGACTCTTGACAAAAGACTTTATGAATAGTCTTCGAAACTTGATATCATTTATCTCAAAAAAGAAAAAGAATGAAAACAAGTTTATTCTCGATAGGGTGTGGGTGTGGGTGTGGGTGTGGGTGTGGGTGTGGGT
>CAJNOP010002472.1:0-17397 GCA_905250075.1 Rotaria sp. Silwood1 | reverse complement strand
ATATATATATGAAAATAATAATAATGACAATCGATCATCTATGACAGTACCTTGCCTATACTCTTATGAATATAAAAACTAGAAAAGAAATCATAATATTGTTCTTGTCATTTAATAATGGCGATGAATTGTTCATGAATCATTCATTTATTCTCTTTTAAACTACACAAATTTATTAATAGTTATTTGAATAGATAATTCTCTTTTTTCTACACTGACTGAATGAATTGATTTAAACTGAGAAAAAAAAAACATTCACTATTAATTTTTACAGTAGTCTTTCATTAAAAAAATAGAAGAACTATTTCGAGTTATTCTATACATAATTGATATAAATATCAGTGTCTAATAAGAATTGATATTAATAGTTTATTAATAATGATAACTAATACTTTGTTTATTTGTTAATACTGAATGTTCTCTTGAAAATATGTTCTACAATATTATAAGTTCAACATTTTTTTGATTATTGTATGACTTTTTACAGAAAATCTAGCTTCAATGATCGATAGAACCGCTTGTGATTTTTTTTTAATTTATGTATTAACTTTTTATAATGCAATCATCAGGAAATAATATGTTTTAAAAATCGATAATGGACAAATCAATGAATGAAAAAGAAGAAAAAAGAAATTATTTATTATGTGGCTGTTTCAGACTTGGAAAATATAAGTTATTTAATGATGCAATTCATAGCAGTCATTATTATCTCTTATTTTTCAAATGAATAATAAAACATTAATAGAAAAAAAAACAAGTCATCAACTGTTTCTTTCTGTTCATTAATGATTATTTTTACTTTCATCTTATTAGAATCGTTTAGCTGAAGCGATCATATCTTGATAACATTCAGTTTTGTGAACAAAGTCATTTGGGAAAATAATTGGTACATTAACGCCTTACATCATGCATCAAATGATAATGTGAACAGCTTGATTTTTAGTGCCACAGGCTATCATCTTTATATCGTACTTGGTTATGAATTTTTCACCTAGAAGACAAATATTTCTCGCAACAGATTTAATCATACTGTTCTTATTGTTTAGTTTGATGTTTAAAATACAACGATTAATACTGCTTTATTGACCCGACATACCAGCGACGTATTCAGGAGGTGGAATAGGGAAAGAACCAATCGCATCTGAGAAATAAAAACACCCAAAGGAAGGGAGGTCTCACTCGATCGAATTTTGTCAGTTGAAAAATAGTTTTTCTCAATAGTGATTCGTCCCCTGAAAAAGTTTTTGGATATGTCACTGCGATATACTTAAATATGAAAATGCGGTTTGATTGAAATAGAGATTCAGTAGTCTTATTGATAATTTCGATGAGGCTGGAAGTGAGTTTTGATCTTCTCCTCACTAATACCGATACCATAGATAACAAAAGAGGTATAGAGAAAGAAATCAGTAAAGTTAAAACATACATTATCTTTTATTGAGAGTTATGATATAATTTAGTAAACCTTTTTTTGTACACCCAGGTCGATCGTTCCGGCCACCGGATATTGCAGGAACCGGCAGGAAAATGCGGGAAAAATCACCGTATCCCGCAGGAAAACACCGGAAATAGCCGGAACATGGAAGCAGTAGTCCGGCCGGAAATTCTCCGGATTTTTTTCCGGTGAATTCCGGCCAATTTCCTGTGTTTTCCGGCAGGAACCGAGCGGAAAATCAGCGGAAAAAATTCCGAAAATTTCCGGCCGGAATACTGCTTCCATGTTCCGGCTATTTCCGGTGTTTTCCTGCGGGAACCGGCCGGTACTTTTCGACCTGGGCATAGATGTCATATGTTCATAATTTTTTACAATGTGTCTTCTGTAGATAAATCTACATTAGAATGATTTTTTGCAATAGTCTTTCGAGTATATTCTTAATTTATTACCCAGTTTTATCTTACTTGCGCATATTTGTTAGTATATTGAAGTTGTAAATAGTGTCATTGATATTCATTACATGTCTACCTTATATATATAAACAAATCTTTAGATAATGTAAAAATTACAATTCTGTTCATCTAGTGTGAAGAGATAATTCTCCAGTACGAACTCATCAGTCGCATTCATCTCTCATGAAAGCTGACACTGCGAAACCAATGATTTAAAAAAATAAGATTAAATTAGCCTCAACAAGAATCGATTGAAACTCTTTTCAAAGATATTTAACGTTTGTTTCAAGCTTCAATCGAAACGTTAATATTCAATACGTCGTCAGTTATGCAATACCAATACAGATTTTCGGAAGAATTCGTGCCATTAGCTTGAAATTTTTACTATAGGAATAGTACATAATTCTACAGGTTCCACCTTAAAGTCTGTTCACAAGAGTAAAATTTACAAATGTGACTGATGTTAACTCACATGTTTGAAATGTTTTTCAAGCGTCATTGTTGCAGTGTATGCTAATAACATATATCTTGCTTCTGCTTCATTATCTTTTTTTTGAACATGCCTTCATTCATCTCCTACTTGTAAAAGACACGAACATCTCCTAATTTGAGAACTCATAGTCAACAACAAAAAAAATGAACTGCTTTCTTCCAATGAAAAACAATTCAAAAATGAAAGTTAATCATGGTTCTCAAAACCTTCTTCTGAGAAAGATGAACGTAAAAAACAGACAATATCAGAATTTCAAATAGTCCATTTTTGAAGATTCTATCCAATGGTATGAAATCATTTGCGGTCCGAATAGAAATTCTTACTAGTAGTCAAGTTTTGGAGACAAAGATTAACTCTGCGAATGGGACTCTTGTTAGAGATAGATAAATTGTGAAATTCTTTATGAGTTAATGTATTTTTTTTTCATTGAGGTGAAAATTTTTGTGATCAAACAGTACGAATTACGGAAAGACAATACTAAAATAGATAGGCAAACTCTTGTTCTATCTATACCGCTGTTCGATTCAGATCAGTAATTCTGCATGTGAAACAAACAAATTTGCTGAAATTTTTTGTTGTTGACTATATTTGTTTTTTGCTTATTGTCTTATTAACTGTGAAAGAAGAAATTATGAGGATGGAATACAACTTGACAGATTGAATATATAATGAATGATCAAATGAATCTATGTGTGAGACAAGCAGATATTATATATATTCTTGTGAAGTAATACTATTTTGAACATGTTCTTTTACAATCAGTCATCAACTATTTGCTTGACCTATTTTATATTGTTTTCTAAGATTTTTTTTTCTTATTTTATATTTGTTGTTAGAAGATGAATTTGGAAGATGTTCATAGTTCTGTTATTCTGTTGTTAAAACTATTCCGATGCATATACACATATCTCATCTCTAATAAAGGAAAATCTTCTAAAACAGATATATTGACAGGGATACCTCATTCATGGATCAATTCTTCCTTGTGTAGTTAGTGGAAGTGTTTAGTAATCTTTTGGTGACTATGTGACGAAGTTTATACGTACAGTATATTTGATCGATTTTCATCATACATGACAGGACGACAATAGTCCGGACAATAAAAATAAGGTTAGTTACTTACTTTCAAGCTGGTTTTTCTGAACATTACTTTACAGTTTTTTTTAATAACGAATATAAAGCAGATTTGAACACATTTGTTTATGATTAAGAATATGAGACATTTGATAAAATGCCTGCTATGTCGACATTTTATATTTTAACCAGGGAAATTATCTCTCTGCTAAAATTGAATTAATCGATTATGAAGTTTTTTTTTATAATATTAGAATTTCACAAGTTTGAAGAAAACTTGTTCTCAAGCCTGACAAAGATTGATACAGGTATTAGTTACAGAAATCTTCCTTGAAAAGTTTATTCCATTTAATTTTCTTCGATAGATTTAATATATGAAAACAAAGAACATTTCTCTCTTTCGAATATACTTTTATACACATTTAGAAGCTGAGATTGACTTTCGAATATTTTTGTCTCACAGAAATAAAATTAACGAAATTTCGTTTAATAATCGAAATGATTCTACGAAATCTGACATTTCATAGTCTTTGCAAAAGAATTCTTAGCAAACCACGATTGTTGAACAATAATCTATTTTTAGTTCATTGTCTCATTTTCAAAGAAATATTTCTTAACATCTATTCTAGAAGAAAAAATAGATGTTTTCGTCAACACCGATAATAATAATATTTCGATGAAGATAGATAGCAAGTGACCATTTCCAAAAAAAAGGGACGTTTTATTGAATAATTAATGAACTCTTTAGAAAATAAATAATTCAAAATTGATTTGAGATTTTCTCTGAAAGAAGAGTGTTGGTGTTGATGCGAATGTTGAAGTCATTTTACCTCAAACCCACAGCCCATTCTTCGCGAACTGTACCAATAAAGCAAATAGCACAAAGAAGAATTTGAAAATGCAATGTTATGTTGGTGGCTTATGTAAAATTACATTCAACAGTAACTTCCCACCTCATGGTTGAGCAAAGACTAAATCGACGTTTGAATTACTTTTATATTCGCACTCTCATCCCTGCAGACATTCGTTTATGAAAAGATCATTAAATTAGAGATGTTTTAATGTAAGCTGGGTAAATCCGTGTGGTTTCTACCACTTTTGTGGAAATTTTCGTTTTATTCGGTTTTGATAGTCTAGTTAGACGTATCATCGTCAAAAACGGTCGAAGATAACAATTCAAACCTTTTTTGACATATAAAGTATAGAGATCTACCCAGGAGAATCAATCCGACACTAGGATCCCATCGAATTCCAATAGGAACCGATAAGATTCCAATCGGACCCTATAAGATTTCATCAGTACCCTATCGGAATTTCGTCGGAACAGGGAGACGATCCGATGTCCGGAACCCCAGTATTGGGAGCCGAAACATACTACAGCTGGAATCCAATTTTTTCCGTTGTTCTCCGTTTGAAGCCGTCCCAGGTCGAGCATTCCCATGTAAAAAGAACACAAAAGAAATTAAATCTTAATCGATTTTTTTGCCATTAAAAATCGATTAAAATCAACTATTTCGAGGAAATCAATTTTAATCCATTATTATCTGTTATTCGTTTCCACCTAACATTACTTCTTAATCGCTTTTAATCGATTACTACCTGTTACTACTCGTTTCCATCCAACATTACCTACCTCTTAATCGATTTTAATCCATTATTACGTGTTACTGGTTTTCATCTAACGTTACCTTTTAATCAATTTTAATCGATTACCTACTTCATATCGAAGATAAGCGCTTTTCGTAGGATTCGAACCAGAAACCACTGATTTTCCCATCATTTTTCTTCTTCAGAAACTATTGACTTACCACTGGGCTAAATCAGACAACCAAGCTAAAGTTGGAACTCCTATATAAATTGTTTCAAAATGGAGATGGTGCAATTAGATCAGAAGCCGATTGAAATCGATTAAGTCCTATATTATAGGGTACCCTTAGGCCCTCAAGTCCTATATTATGGGAGTACCTTTAGGTCCCCAAGTCTCATATTATGAGGGTACCCTTAGGTCCTCAAGTCCCATATTATAGAGGTACTCCTAGGTCCTGAAGTCCTATATTATGGGAGTACCTTTAGGTCCTCCAGTCCCATATTATGAGGGTACCCTTAGCTTGTCAAGTCCTTTATTATGGAGATACTCTTAGGGCCTCAAGTTCTATATTATAGGGGGTACTTTTATGTCCTCAAGTCCCATATTATGAGGGAACCCTTAGGTCCTCAACTTCTATACTATAGGGGTACCTTTAGGTCCTCCAGTCCCATATTATGATGGTACCCTTAGGTTCTCAAGTTCTATATTATGGAGGTACACCTAGGTTCTTAAGTCCTATATTATGGAGGTACACCTAGGTTCTTAAGTCCTATATTATGGGGGTACCGTTAGGCCCTTAAGTCATACATTACAGAGATAGCTCTAGATCCTCAAGTCCAATATTATGGGAGTATCTTTAGGTCCTCAAGTCCCATATTATGGAGGTACTCCTAAGTTGTGGGTGTATATTTTCCTCATATCTACACGCGCTCCACACCCTACTCCCACATTCCACAGGCACACCCAGAATGTGGATGTGGGTATGGGTGACTGTGGGTGTGGGTGCCGATGTGGGTGTGGGTCTATCTAAGGAGACGAACCATATCCATATGCACCCTTACCCCCCACACCCATCCTATAGGAAAATTGTACTGAAATTCAAAACTAAATTTTTAACCACTTCCGACAGTTGGATAGCATCGAATATTGATCGGGACCCAACTGTCGGATTCGTTACTGATTCTGCAACTCGGATTCCCATCGGATTCTGCCGCCTGGTAGGATCTGATGAGATCCTATCGGATTCAGTATCGGATTCATCCACCCCGACTATCGAGATCCGACAGACAAAACTTTTGGGTGCTCCGACAGTTGGATTTCGTTGGATATCTGTCGGATCCTACCGTCGGATCCGTCTATAGTTCCACGACCCGGAATCCCGTCGAAGTTGGTCGGATGGTCGGATCTTATAAGATCCGATCGGATCCGGTATCGGATTCATTCACTTGGGTATATCATTTTTTAGGAACAACTCAGCAAATTCACATACAAACCAAGTGATTTTCACAGTGAAAATTACTTGATTTATTTGTAAATTTGTTGAATTTGTTGAGTTGTTCCTAAAAAATGATATAGATCTCCATATTTTATATGTCGAAAAAGATTTTAATTATTACCTCCAACCGTTTTCAACGATGATACGTCTAACTAGACTATCAAAATCGAAAAAAATAAAAATAAAAATAAAAAGAACAAATTTCCACAAAATGGTAGAAACGTGACGGATTCATCCAGATTTATATTCCTATGCCCATCGACACTTAAAATAACATGGTAACAGGAAGAAGGATCTTCCATGCTAATCTAATCTATTTTCTTATTATAAATTATTTTCAATAAGTTAGAATCAACTGGTTGGAAATGATTTGTGTTCACCCTGTACATATCCTAGAGAAATATCCTCAATTTTATTCGTGTTAACTAAAATGTCTATTTTGTTTTTTTGTCTTTTTTATTAAGACACTTCATTAGAAAGCATTGTCAAAAAAATACCGATTCGTCTACTTCAGAATGCGATACTTTATTAATACGTTCTTGCATATATACTTTAGTATATGTAGCAGAAACAAGAAAAGAGAAAGCAGTATGCCAAGAAGTATCGGTTCAAAACGTTCGTCGAAATCATTTTATTTCTGTTCAGTCATTTGAATTTAGTAAATGAACTTCAAATCTTCTCTATATAATGTTCGACAGTTGCTGTGAGAAAGAATCTATCCGTCCATAGAACTTCCAAATATCGGAATGATCTTACAGGTTTTAGCTGTTTGTCCTTCATCTATATCTCTAGCTCCAATTATCTTATGTGTTAATGAAATAATTCTTCCATTGTCTTCTCTATCTCAATAGACCTTTCCCAATTATTAGCAGAGCCATAAAGATTATAGCTAATTGCTGTTTTCTATCTAATGAAGCACTTATGATAAAATTTAATGTACTGGCGAAGTTATTAGTATGGACGTAGGGACTATCTTCAGTTAGACTTTAAAAAAAAGAATGTAGTAATGTCTTTAGTGCAGAATATAAGATAATCAGGCATATACTCATAACAAAATCAACTCACAACTTTCGAGTTTTTGAGTTTGGATTGAATTGAGAATTGGATCTACCTATTGTATTCGAGTAACCATTATTATCATCAAGTACTCTAGTTTGTTTATTCAATTCAGTATAATAGTAGTAGAGAGTCGAAGTTAACATTACAGATCGTAACTTAACATTACTGTACAAAGTAGTTGTAGCGGAGTAGTGGAATTTTTCAGAACTTTGCAAACGAAATACTATTATTCACAACTAATGATGTATTATAAAGATGAAATTAGAGGGTGTCAGAATCGAGGTATCTGAAATTAAGATCAGTTTTTCCAAATTATAAGTTCTACTTCTCATTAAAAGAAGTTTTTGTCAACTACATTTTTTTTATAAAAAAAATATATTCTCAAACTTGATAACAAGTTGTTACTGTCAAGAAATAAAATTTTATTTGACAAAGTCGGACAATTTCTGCTACCTCATTACAGTTACTTTTTATAGAATAACAATCATATACGACCTCTAATGTTAACTTATGGCTCCGACTGCTATCATATTGAGTTTAGTGGACGAATTAGAGTATTTTATGATATTGAAGATTACTCAAATACAATAGGAGACACTGATCGCAAATCTGAAAACCAGAGTTTTGGTATCAATGAATATCTAAGAATGATGTATCTTTCGCTATTCATGTAAGAGTGATCAGCAAATAGAAAATCTTCTCGAACAATAGACAATTCTTTTATCAGCATAAGTTTCTTGTAGAACATAAAATAAGAAAAAATATAATGGACAACGAGCATGCTCCTAAAAGTAATGGGCTACGCAAATTATGGCGTCATCGCTGGTTTAAGATCATTTGCATCTTGTTTATTGTCGTAATAATATTAGCAGTTACACTTTCTATGGTATTAAAATTTGTTATACTTGCACCACAGAAGAGTAACATTACCACATCATCATCATCATCATCATCATCATCAACATCATCATCATCATCATCAACATCATCATCATCATCATCATCATCATCAACATCATCATCATCATCAATGACACATACACCTATAATAACAACAACAAATACATCTTTAGTTACGGTTACCACTACTAACCAGCAGTCAGGTAAGATGTAGTTATTATCCGTCTAATAATACTGTGAACCTAATTAGCGATCACATTAAAGTTATCTAGAATCAGTAATTTATCAAATCTCAGTCAAAAGCATTGAATGTGCAAAAAGCGGTGAAAGTCACTTAAGATATATCGTTAGCTTCGGAGAATTCTTATTTCTTTTCAATGGTTTTCGATGATCACGACAATTAGTATGGGTTTTCCTTTAATTTAAATCACTTTTCTTTCTTCAGTCTCTCCGCATAACGGAACCTCTTCGTGCAAGAAGAAGTTGAACTGTTCAATTACTCGAAGTCAATATGACCATTGTGTAGAGCGATATCACAATTACATACGGGCGTGGCCGCGCGTTATGGAATTTCATTTTTTCATATTGTGACACCTGTAGCTTCTCAAAAATCAAGGCAAAGTTGCTAAAATTTTTATCATAGATAGAGATGGCTGAGATCTATTATCAGTAAAAATTTTATCTATTTCTGTCTAGTCATAGTTGAGTTATTCAACAAATACTGACCGTTACGGAATTTCATAAAATGGAATTTTTTTTTAGGGTGATGCAGAAGTTAAGCATTTTACTACGTAACGAAACGACATACAAAATAAATGCTCTATATAAAAGTTATTCAGTTTCCCATGAGCTTTCAAAATATCAATTCATTTCCTAGAAAGTATAACTGTACCAAATTAAATAACTGTAAATACTGTCCGTTACGGAATTTCACTTTGTTACGGAATTTCATTATTTTTTGACTTTCTAATGTGGACGGTTAGGGACCTTACAGCTTTTAATTATCATGATGAAAACCCATCATTTCTCGTATCCGCGAATAGTACAGAGATACCCATGGAGTAAAATATTGAAGGAAACAGACTGCGTAACGCGTTTCCGAGGTTGTAGCATGCGTTTCGCAACGTTTTTGCAATATAGGACGCATTTCGCAGCCTTCTTACTTACATTAAATGCGTTTTGCCACAGTCGTTTTTTGAAACGATCCGAAACGCTTTTTTCAAGATTGCGTTTCGAGGCGTTTCCGAATTAAAATGCTGTCGAACGCACTTTGGTCGACAGGCGACGCGTTCCACAGATACAAATTGGGTGAAACGTAAAACGCGTTTCTTTTTCAAATGTGTGTTGCATTGTTTTTGCTTGAAATGATGCAAAATATATTCATTCTGCATACAGAATCTGGCAAAAATTCAGCAACACAAAGCATAGGAGTTAAGCAAAGTAAATTCTTTAAAATTACTTTGGAAATGATATGAAATAGCACTTGAAAGTTTTGCTCCTTGCACTATTTTTGTACTTGAAAATCATGACCCAGGATTTTATGAAGGCAAGACTAAAATCAAAGTCTTGGAAATTTTTAGGCTGCTAGGCTGTTATCTAGGCCTAATTCGAAGTTAGACTAATGTAAAACATCAAAGTGTAACAAAAAATATGTTCTTCTTACTTAAAAACTCATTTCACCACGTTTTTATTGAAAGAAAACGTGTTTCGTAAGGTTTACTTAAGAATTGTTTTCGACTTGTCCACGGAGGAAGATGATTCCGTCACGCTCGTTTGTAATGAATGAGAAGTTACAGACAAATTTGCAGTGTCTCATTTTGACAAGCACAATTTTTTGTCCAAGATTGCAAATGCATTGGATTCTAGAGATCGAGTCATTTGTATGAAATAAAACAAATAAAGCATGACGGAATCACGTTTTACGTGGACAGGTCATTTTAAGTATTGAGCATTTCGAAGAGATTTAGTAAAGACTGATACTAATATAATTAGTATAGTAACTCTCTTTGGTTATTTGTGAACAAAAGAATTATCGCGTTATCTATAATTTGAATAAATATTAGTTTGAGTTCATACTCGAACTAATTGATAATAACTAATGATACTGTATACAATACTAGTAAACATGATTTTAGTTTGTACATTGTTGAAGAAACAGTGACTTTTTAATAAAAGAGATTCGATTTACAAAAGAAAACTCCTTTCATTTATTGATGTATTGGATAAAACGATGACGGATTTATGTTTACAAAAATATATTAATCAAAAAAATAAATAAAAGATTAACTTTTAAATTTTTTAAAATTTATATATAAGAAATTTAATTTTTTATATATTAAATACAGTGTAAATCGATTACATTCGTTTCTATTGTGTATCTAAATTTGAATCTGAAAGAGTTTAAATAAAAAATGTATCAAGAAAAGACCACACTTGTAATTGGACATAGGCACCAAAGAAATGATAATTTTTAATTCAGTGGAATGCAAACTGAAAATCTAATATAGTAAATTTACGCGGGACTCTAGATGACAGTAGAATAAACACTTATATCATTAGATTATTTTAGTTGAACGGTTTGTATACATGTCTTATACTCCTATGTTCTCGTGTTCGAATCCGTGTCTTGACTGCATCAAAATTCATGTAAGTTATAGTTCTAAAGGCCCATGAAAAAATGTAAACGAATACATAAATTGTACCTGCAATTCAAGATCTATGAAGTCATTGACGATTTTCAATTTTTTTTCCATCTAGAATTTACGACACCACAGTTTGAGAAACGCTGCGAAATTTTTCACAAAAACAATCGTTACACAGCGTTTGTTTTAGCAGATGTGAAACGCGTCAAACCGGTCAGCATTAACGCGTTTCGCAGCTATGGAAAAATGCGTTTTCAGAACGCGTTTTTTTCGCAGAAATTTACACCATGGGTAGTTCTATCGCGCGAGAATATCAGCTTCACGTTCAAAGCAGAATGACATTAAAACTCTGCCTGTTTTTTTCACAAAAAATGAAATATAATGGGACTCAGAACGGATAGTTTTTTGGTGAAATTCGTCAAAAAATCCGTTTTCAGACACTTATTGGAGAAAAAATACGGTTTATATAACCAATAAACAACGTATCTCAGAAGTTGCAACGTGTTTCATAATCTGTTAGTAGTGAAATTTTGGATTTCGAGAGAGTTTTCTTTATTTTTAGTGCGTATAAACCTTCCTCATGGTAGGGTGACCGATGCGCGGCCATGCCGATACGGAAATATATTTTTTAATTACATAGTTACGACATTTCTTAGAAAAAGCTGCGCTACAAAAGTGTTGTGTTTTAGAAGCGAGAAAAATCAATATTTACGATGGTTTTTTATTTGAGGAATTTTTACATTAAACAATATGGGGCTACCTGTCATTTGCGAACATAAAGAACATCAATTTAAGTAAATTCAAATTTTTGAAAAGTCGTTTGATATAGGTTTGAAAATATTATTAATATTTTTATAAAGCGATTCAAATTTATATTTAACTTTTAAAAATTGCATTACCGGGTCATGGGAAGTGAGCCAAACTTTTGTGAACCAAAGTGCGCTACTGTCGACGTGTTTTAAAATCTTTCGCGTTGATAGTAGCGCACTTTGGTTCACAAAAGTTTGGTTCACTTCATATGACCGCATTACCGCAAATATTGAAAGTCAATTATCTTTCATCGAAATTGAGGTAAATGCAGGAGAAGATAGCCCGTCTTCAGATCTTTCATAAACGACAAAAATTTTTACTTAATACCTCTTTTTTTCCAAAACCTTTCGAAGATTTCTGTCGACCCCTATTCGAAAAATCAGCTATTTTCAAAAAAACCGAAAAATCAGTTTCGTTTTTTTCCGTTTATAGTTTCGCGAGCGCATTTCCCAATATTCCTCTGTTGATACTCATTCAGTGCCTTTACTTTTTTTTGTGTACTCAAAAAGCGAGCACACTCTAAAATCGGTCAGTGTGTGCGGCCGGCCATTTACACGATAACTTTTGAAAGGAGAGTCCGATTGCGATAAAATTTTCTACACAGTTTTGTCTCAACAATATCTCGATCGAGTTCGAAGATGAGAATGATTGACCGAGCCATTGCTGAGTTATTGCAAAAATAGTCATTTTTCCCTATGCGAAGATCGACCTATCTCCGTTTTTGTAAAAAACTTTTCCTATTATAGTCAAATAAAACCCCAATTATTATATATCATTCGATAGAGAATATCACGAGCTACAAAATGGTATATAAACTATAAAGGAACAAGAAGTCTAACTCACCTATTGCAAAGATAATTAAACTGATATTAGTTCTGTTTTTGTCCACGCTCTAATTGATCCACAATTAGAGCTCTATCTTGCGATCACAGAGATGATACTTCAAGGTTTTCTGGGTTGGAGAACTCAAATCTGTACTCCACTTGCCTCTAAATCCCATTGATTAAGCAGTGGTCAATAGAAATCAAGTGTTTATATTAGGTTGGCAACAAAGTTTTTGCGGTTTTTTCTTAATTCTCTAAAATATCAACGAAGCTTTCAGAAGCTTTCATACTTAGGGTATATATGTAGGGGGCACGAATATCTTGCGAACAACAACAAAACCACGAGTAAAGAAGCTAGTTTCGAATTAGAAATGGAGATTACTCGTAGGGAGCTCCGAGTGCATTTACTTCACAAATTTCATTTTGGGCAGTACAATAACAGGAGCAGCAAGCACCATATGCAGCACGATGGACAACGATGTACTCTCCATTTGTACAGCGCAACATCGGCTCAATCAAGAACCCCTGTAGGAGCTTATAGGGGCTTATAGGGCTTATAAGGGCTTACAGGATCCTATAGGGGTCCCTATAGGACCATTATAGAGTATGGACAGGTTAATAGAAACTTTGATTATAAGAAATTTACTGTAAAGCCGCGTTGTTGGCCCGTATGATTATTATATCAGTTAATAACTCAATAAGCTCTATAAATTGTCAAGTTCGAAGTTCCCATTCTTAAATGGATTGAGTCAATGTTGCGCTGTACAAATGTAGAGTACATCGTTGTCCGTCGTGCTGCATATAGTGCTTGCTGCTCCTGTTATTGCACTGCCCAAAATGGAATTTGTGAAGTAAAAGCACTCGGAGCTCCCGACGAGTAATCTTCATTTCTAATTCGAAACTAGCTTCTTTACTCGTGGTTTTGTTGTTGTTCGCACGATATTCGTGCCCCATATATATATACCCAAAGTATGAAAGCTTCTGAAAGCGTGCGGATATTTTAGAGGATTAAGAAAAAAACGCAAAAACTTGTTGCCAACCTAATAGAAAAGGTTTGCCAGGATAATTTTTATGCCCACACATTCTAGGATGACTCATCTGTCTTATTCACTTTTTGAAGTACACCTAACTCTCAGATTTAAATCCGAGGTTTCCACACTTATTTTTGCTAAGTATGCTGTAATTTGTAGAGAACGATAGATTTACGTTGAGTTAAGATTTTCATTGAAACCTAGCTGCAAAGAATTTTAATGGAAGACAAAAATAGAATGAACTAGCTGTTTTTTTCTTTTATTATTGATAAACTAATACTTATAGTGCACCTGCAGGGATCAACGATATGAGCTCAACTAAGAATAGTTTCGGTTAAAGGCAGAGGAAATTTTTAAGAAGATTGTGTCTTAACTTATTGTTATAATTTGATATTGATTTCGAATGTGGTGTGGGCTGATCGAGCTGTGTTGGTTATGAGAAGATGCTCACTAACATCTATGCTTCTAAGATGTTCTATTTAGAAATCATTTTTTCGTATTTTGTACTTTTGTGTATATAAGCTTTTGCATGCCAATCAGTTATCTCCATTCGATGTTTGATTCCATTTTACAATCATAATTGTATGGTCTATTAAAAATCAAAAACAGTTGATGGCGTTCATAGTAACAATTATGTCTGACGAACTTTATACATTTCAGTTAATTAAGATGTAAAAGAGCACTACTATTTTTTTAGCGCATTCTACAAACTGCTGCTCATTAAATTGAAACGATGAAGCCTAATCTTTAAGAAACTCTATCAATGTCAATAAGTTTTAAAATACAGGTGAAAACTTAGGTTTTATTAAAATTATTATAAGTAACTGTTTTGGCAATTGGCAACCGAAAATTTGAGACTTAAGATCATTTCTAATTGAAATCCGTTAAATTAACCCTTTGAGTACGGGATTATTTTTCTATAGTAAAAAGGACGAAAGATGATTGATAGAGAAAGAGGCCCGATAAAAATTTTTGATTCGAAACCCTAACTATATTATACGAAACGAAAAACGTCAGTGAGTTGGGTACCTTTTGTGATGGAATCTAATCTTTTAAATTAAACCATGAAGAGTTCTGGATAGATTAACTTGTAAAATTTCAGTCATTTAAATCGTTGTCTCTCTCAGATTTCTTCATAGTCTCATTTAAAAGATCAAGGTCCGTCACAAAAAGTGCTCAACTTATCAAACTTTTTCATTTGGCAAAATATAGCTGGGGTATGAATGGAAAACTTTTATAGGACCGGTTTATCTAACAGCAGTCTCTCTTGTGTAATTTACTATATAAAAATAATCCCGGATTCAAAGAAAAAAGGGACAATCCATAATCATCGCATCAGTATAGATAATCTTAACGCACAAATACTCTAAACAAAAATTTCCATGCAACTCGTATGATTAAATAATCAACAAACCGTATCTTGTAAAACTATTTAAGTCCTGAAATATCAGGACGAGAATTCTCGTCGCCCGTACTCAAAGGGTTAAGAAACATATGTAATGGCATTTAGGAGATTTTAAATTTCCATTTTATGTTTGCAAATGAGAGGACACGGATTATAGCGTTTCTTATAAAGATTAAATCAGTCTTCTCGATGGCATTCCATTGTTTTTAATGCTACTCGTGGCACGAGAATTTTAAAAAAGCAGACTTTTATTTTATATGAATATCAATACGGAAAACTTGAACCGAAAGTTTCGATAGAGCATTAATCTACTTCGAACATATACTAGAGAGTTAGAACCATGATCGAAAACCTGTTATTTCTGTGAATATGATATGTACAATAGGTAGAAAATACGATTCTAATGTATATATGATACATGGGTAGGATTCTATACCACATTTGTGATACTAATGATGGAATTATACCATGAGTGATTTATTTGAATGAACCTCAGACTGTTTTCAATTATCAGAAACTTTGAAAATATGTTTTTCTATTAGTGAGGTATTATTTTAGTTCCATCAGTTACTAACAGTTCAGTACATAATTAGATCATCATGCAGATTTCAACCATATATATTCTATACAGATTGAATACATGTAAATGCTTTCATTTAGGATGGATCAATGTTGGCAACATGAATTATCGACGAATGGGGTTTGCAGCATCCTTATTAACAAATGGACAAGTATTAATTGCTGGAGGATGGAATAATAATGGTCTTGATGTCGAAAGGAGTGCTGAATTGTACGATCCATCGACAGGAACTTGGATATTAACTGGTAGTATGAGCTATGGTCAACGGGTGGCAAAAGCGTTCTTATTAACAAATGGGAAAGTGTTAGCTATTGAGGGAATAGGTAGTAGTTTTCAAGAAGGTAAGGGTGATCTATACGATCCATCCACAGGAACTTGGATAACTACTAGCAGTATGACTCAAATAAGAAATTTTTACACAGCATGTTTATTAGCAAATGGACAAGTGCTAGTAAGTGGTGGATACAAACCTTTGAGCGTGGAAGGTGAAGGCATTGCTGAGTTGTACAATCCATCGAGAGGAAATTGGACAGCTACTGGTAGCATGATTCATCCACGAGAAGGTCACACAGCATCCTTATTAACTGATGGACAAGTATTAGTTGTTGGTGGATGGAGCAGTCAGATTTTTTTCAATAACGTTGAGTTATACAATCCATCAACAGGAACTTGGACATTGACTGGCAGTATGGACATTGGTCGACGAGTTCACACAGCAACATTATTAAAAAATGGAAAAGTTTTAATTACTGGTGGATGGAACGGTGTTATGATTTTGAAAAGTGCTGAGTTATACAATCCATCAAGTGGAATTTGGACAACTACTGGTAGTATGAACTATCGACGACAGGATCACACAGCAACCTTATTAGAAAATGGAAAAGTTTTAGTTACTGGTGGAGCAACAATTGACAGCAATAAAGCTGAAAACAGTGCTGAGTTATACGATCCATCAAGTGGAATTTGGACAACTGCTGTTAGCATGAACTATCGACGACAGAAACACACAGCAATCTTATTAAAAAATGGAAAAGTATTAGTTGCTGGTGGAGTAACCGGTAAAATACTGTCAACCGGAAGTGTCGTTTTAAGCACCGCTGAGTTATACAATCCATCAACAGGAACTTGGACGACTACTGATACTATGGTTAGTGAACGACTGAGTTATGCTGCATCGGTATCAGGATATACAGAAGTATTAGTTAGTGGTGAATGATTAAATGATATTGTACTTTGAGCCGCATTGAACACTATTCATCTATTGAAAAACTAAACACAATGTGTAGCTTTTGTCATTTGATTCTATTATTCCTGATTTCACATGTTATTCCTACAAACATGAATGTTTTCTTTGTCCATTTTGTCATACAATACTCCTGAATATATCATGTCAAATTTCTTTTTTTTGATCCATTATCAGAATAAACTACTCAGCTTACTTACAAAATTTTTGGAAAATGCGATCGTTAATTAGTGCCAACTTGTATAGACAGAAATGTGAATCTTCTCCCCATTCGATGACTCTGCGATTCATATCAGACAGAATAAATTCAGAGTTGTTCAGCATCGCAAAATCAGGTATGAATCAGAGTAAACAAGTTGAATTTGT
>CAJNOP010002471.1:0-17412 GCA_905250075.1 Rotaria sp. Silwood1 | reverse complement strand
GATAGCCTATGTGTTATACTTTAGATGAATCATTGAGTCTTGAAGAAGTAGCTCCTACCAATTCAATGCTAATAATTAGATTTTAATGAAAGTGTCACATTTGAGAGCTCATCTCATAATAATTCAAGATTTTGAATATTGAGTGTTCATAAAGATCAGAACTATGTCAAATATTGATTCCAAGAATCTAATGAACTGTGATCTCTTTCTCGTGCACAGGGTGAACAAAAGTTGTGGCAAAAATTTTCCCCTTTTATAAAATTTTTGTTAAGAAGCTATTATAAGCAAATGGTGATAGATTTCATAATGATGTCTCGCATACTGTTATAGCTCTATAATTCAACGCTTCTCTAGCACATATAAATTTAAATATTAGCCCATGGGTCAAACGTTTTCGTACAAAGCAGTAATATTCCATCGAGCATCTAACACTATATACGACAAATAATTGGATGAAGCTGAAAATTTGAAAATTTGCAGTCTTAGTGAGACAATATTGTTCATAAAAAATAATTTCAAGAAATCTGCTGGTATCGTAGTTTGGTGAGACTAACAAGAATAACACCTCTAAACGCTTCACGCTCTTACCGATTTGGATTCTGATAGATCAGTTCTTCAAAAAACTTCCAGGATATGTTGAAAGCAGTGCCGCTAGCACATAGTCAAAGCTTCAGCTCATATCTTCTTATCACTTCATATCATCTTCTGTAATTTAAAAAGGTTCCGAGTCGTTTTGCACATAAGGCGTGAACGAGATTCTGCACAGCAAAGCACTATTTCTTTCGCTTTGAAGTCGAAGTACCTAAGAAATGACATGAAGATATGAGCTGAGGCTTTCGATATGTGTTAATGGCACTGCTCCTGATATATTCTGAAAGTTTCATGGGGAACCGATCTACCAGAATCCAGATCGGTAAGAGCGTCAAGTATCTAGAGGTGTTATTTTTGTCAGTCTCACCAAACTACGATACCACCAGATTTCTCGAAAACTATTTTTTATGAACAATATTATCTCACTAAGAACTACAAATTTTGAAATTTTTTAGCTTCATCTAATCATTTGTTGTATATAGTATTAGATACTCGATAGAGTATTACTGCTTTGTACGAGAACTTTTGGCCCATGGGTTAATATTTAAATTTATATAACGTGCTAGAGAAGCGTTGAATTATAGAGCTATAACAGTATGTGAGACATCGCTATAAGATCTATCACAACACATCATCATTTGCTTATAATGGCTTCTTAACAAAACAATATAAAAAAGAAAAGTTTATTCCAGGACTTTTGTCCGACCCTGTACTGATGAGTCGTCAATATGCGCTGCTTCCAAAAAGTATAGAAGAAATACATCGCCTAACAATTTTCAGAGTTTGAAACCGCCTCAAAGAAAAATATTTTACATCTTGTCTGCCAGAGTCTCGTATGTTTCATTTCTCTGGCATACACGCTTCGGATCACCCACATGCCGGCATTATCCGTGCCCGTCTGAACTTGTACAGACCTCGAAGTTTCTCGTCTTATCCGCTGGTCACCACATGGTCCTGCGGGTCGAAACCCATGACTCGTACAGCTGTGATAGCTACTATGTTGAGTAATCGACTTGCTGTAACTAGACAACAAATACCGAATGCCTTTGTAAAACGTTAGCTTCATTGAAATAGTAGACTCACCTCTAAGTCATCTACCACTAGAATTTGTTTTCTTTAAATCAGCCTTCACTATAAATAGTAATCATAGAACCAGAAATTAGTAAAAGGTATGAAAGATTAATAGGAATATCTCCCGTCCCATTGGCCTATGTTGCTCTCTGTTAATTCGAACGATTTACTTTTAAAGAGTAATGTCTCAACTGCATACTTCTTAATAATCGTTTAGGATGAGTATGTATAGGACGAAAAAGTAAAAATGCAATGAATCTAAAGAGACGTACTAGCAATATCAGCACTCAGTATCATGTTTATCTGCTACTATTATTGAGTTTGTTATCATAAAAAGAGAATGACAAATATTTATAGGTGACTTTCCTAACATCAGGAATGATCTTTCAAATGAAATATTGAACGTTTCATGGGTTTTCCACTTTTTATTGAAAGAAGTTTCTTTTGGAAAAGGTAGGAAATTCAATCGTTTTTTTGTAGTCCATGCTATTCGAATGAGATAATGACCATCGGTATAACGCCGGTCTTTTTTGACAATAGTGGATCGTAGGATCTCGTATCAAAACTACCAACAAATTTTCAAGTCTGTCAAAACTAACAGAATTGGTCCGTTCTGTTCGCACTGAGATGATGTTGATGCGCTTGCGGTGCCTGCCCTAGGCATGGAGCCCGAATCGGCTCCAATTTTGGGATGAATGTTTTTATTAAAGATGATCCTACAAGCCTTTTATTATCAAAATATTTTCTGAAGCTGTTTCTTTCTCGAGAAACTTGAATTCTTTCTGATGATAGATTGGAATTTGAATAAAAAACGCGACCTGAAATCCTTTATAATTGAAACAGGTATTTGTATTGGCCACCACCGGTTCTTTCCAGTACCGTGGTATATCTCTGGTACTGGAAATAAATATGCGACATGGGAGCGCACCTTCTAGCAGTAGTGGAGAATCTATGTGCTACTTGTCTGTAATTTGGATGTGAGGGTTTGAATACTTTCGTATATTTGCATCGATATGGATCCATTCTGATGAACAAACCATAAACGCCCATATCTTTATCCACCTACAAGATGCATCTTCTTCCACACTACTTATAGAAAGTCAACAATTTTTACCAGATTACTCTTAGCTTTTCGACTCTTTTGAAACACTAGTTAATTATGGCAACGTAAATGATCGTATAAGATCACTTAACACCGTCGTATTGCTGGAGCGTGGGGACACAGGTATTCTGAGAGTCATGTGAAATAAAGTTCGATTGGTTAGAGTAACATCTTCTGATGAGTCAAAAACTCGGCGATAGGTTTGCCAGTGTAAATGACTATTAGTCTCGTGAAATAGGGTGTCTCATGGGACTTCGACTATTCATCTCAAGAAAGATGCATCAAAAGTTCAGTAGAGACTAGCTGAAATCATTATCACAAGACAGATTGAGAAAGAAGCTATATCTACGAAATTTGGTTGGTCCTGCAATGAAATGATTTGCCTCATGCGTATTATAATCCACAAAATTTTGACTGAAATTCTCATGCTCACGTAAAAACTATATATGAACCTTGTATATATGAAGAGAGATTTTTCGCTGATATTTAAAAACATATCTACATGATCTGTTCCGATGTTTAAAAAAGCGAGGTATCAGGATAAAGGAAATTTCTATTCTGCCAATCGTAATCGGTGTTAGGTAGAAAAAGTAATCAAAACCTCTCTTCATAAGTACAGATTCAGAACGTTACCATTTGATTTGAGTTATTTTCAGCGCAGATTGACTCCTTGTTGTGTGTTGGGTGTCTGCAAGTTTATGTTAGATGCAAAATTTTCTTCTTTATCGAATGGTGCCATTTTCGATGGAGTTATCAAGCAAAAAAAGGGACGAGAAGTGGTTATGCAAGCAAAATCGGTCCTAATCCAAAATCGCTTTTCAAACCAGTTCTACCTTACAAAT
This sequence comes from Rotaria sp. Silwood1, assembly GCA_905250075.1. Taxonomy (NCBI): domain Eukaryota; kingdom Metazoa; phylum Rotifera; class Eurotatoria; order Philodinida; family Philodinidae; genus Rotaria; species Rotaria sp. Silwood1. The sequence continues at coordinate 13,806 of CAJNOP010002471.1, read as the reverse complement.
AATATTTCCATTTTCACCACTAAACTATTTCCAATATATATGAACTATGTCTCGGAACACTTCATGGTCTTTTCCATGAGAGAACCTATCAGCTTAAACAGAGCAGACTTCTACCTCAGATAGAATGCTGCAGTGCCTAAAACAACCAGCTTCTAGAATGCAGAGGAGCTCTTTCTCTTAGGAGCAGTCATCCTATTCCGCGATGTTGCACATTGCGAAATCAGTTCCGCCCCAGGAATCCATTCCAAAGATTCCGGAAACACATCCACGCTGCACGACATTCAATTCCGGAATCCATTCTAACAGTTTCTACGAATTCCGGAGTCGATTCCAGCAAATACAAGCAACTCCTCATAGCTCCGTCTAATTCCAGAATCGAATGAAATCGGACTCGGTAGGAATTACTAGGAATTCCTAGGAATTTCGGAATTGCTATATCTAGTATGATTCTATCACCTCTTATCGATCTCGTGATGATCCAATTCCGGAACGGAATTCCGGAATTCAACGAAACCGGAATCGGTAGGAATTACTAGGAATTTCTAGCAACTTCTAGGAATTCCGGAATTCCTGTATCCAGTATGATTCCATCATCCCTTATCGATCCAATGATGATGCAATTCCGGAACGGAATTCCGGAATCGAACGACACCGGAATCGGTAGGAATTGTTAGGAATTCCAAGCAATTCCTAGAAATTCCGGAATTGCTATATCTAGCATTATTCTAACATCTCCTATGAATCTAATGACGATCCAATTCCGGAACGGAATTCCGGAATTGAATGAAACCGGAATAGGTAGGAACTGCTAGGAATTGCAAGCAATTCCTAGGAATTCCGGAATTACTATAGCTACTATGATTCTATCATCTCTTATCGATCTAATCATGATCCAATTCCAGAACGGAATTCCGGAATCGAACGAAACCGGAATCGGTAGGAATTATTAGTAATTTCAAGCAATTCCTAGGAATTCCGGAATTGCTATATCTAGTATTATTCTATCATCTCTTATAGATCTAATGATGATCCAATTCCGGAACGGAATTCCGGAATTGAACCAAATCGGAATCGGTAGAAATTACTCGGAATTTCTAGCAATGCCGGAATTGCCATATCTAGTAATATTCTATCATCTCTTATGAATCTAATGATAATCCAATTCCGGAACCGAATTTCGGAATTTAATGAAACCGGAATCGGTAGGAATAACATGGAATTGCATGCAATTCCGTCTAATTCCGTACACTTCCTCCTTGAAGCGATTCTCAGAATTCCGTTTGGAAATTTCATACGTACACTAGGAGTGAGGTATTGCAGTAATGCAACGCTTAAATGATTCCGGAATCGAACGGAATTACATGGAATTTCGTCTAATTCCGTCCAATTCCTCCTTCAAGCGATTCCCGGAATTCCGTTTTGGAATTGCATGCATACACTAGAAGTGAGCTATGGTATTAATGCAACGCATAAATGATTCCGGAATCGAACGAAATCCCATAGAATGGCATGGAATTTCGTCTAATTCCGTCCAATTCCGTTTTGGGTGATTCGTGGAATTCTGTTTGTGAATTGCATGCATACACTAGAAGTGTGCTATGCTATCAATGCAACGTATAAATGACTCCGGAATCGAACGGAATTCCATGGAATTGCATGCGATTCCGTCTAATTCCTCCTTGAAGCGTTTCCAGGAATTCCATTTGGGAATTGCATGCATACACTAGAAGTGGGCTATAGTATTAATGTAACGTATATATGATTCCGGAATATAAAGGAATTACATAGAATTGCATGCAATTCCGGCTAATTCGTTGCGATTCCTCCTTGATGGAATTCCCGGAGTTCCGGAATTAGATAGTATTATTGGAAATGATTCCGGAATTGTTGGGAAATGGTTGATTAGATTCCGGAATCGGATTGAGGTCTGTGTGAGCGGAGTAGCGGAATTGGATGGAATCGATTTCGGGGCGGAACTGATTCCAGCAATGTGCAACATCGCGGAGTAGGATGTATTCTCTCTCGTAGGGCAAACAGAGCTTTTGGAAAGCTGCAAACTGATCCCAAAATATGTATGAAACTGGATGACTATAAAATAGTTAGAAAATTTGAATCATGAGTGTGATAGATTGTAATGGATTGTGTTGCTGGCTTATGGTATCGTGTATAGTCTTGTGGCCACGCAGCTGTCTTTGAAAGTTGAGAAAGTGACTGGATCAGGTCTCAGACGCATTCATTATGGTATTCCGTAGTACTCTAGGCGGATACGGATCCGATCTATGGGATCGCAGAGCACAAAGATGTACTACCTTGATTTTTGAACTTTCAGAAAGGATTTTCACGTGTTTATTTCTTAATAGGAAAGTCATAGAGAAATATATAGATACACAGCAGTAAAGTTACAGTGCAGAGATAGTTATGCTCCTATTACTGTAGACAGATTCAAGTTTTCAGACATTTTTTGTATATTGGTTCTTGACTGTGTTCATCGCCGATGCCTGTCAAGTTATTCCAATTTCATATTTCTGATACCCCAGCGATGTATGCAGATGTGGATGTGGGTCTGGCTGTAGATGAACACAAGGCTAAGACTCACCCTCATTTACCTGCACTCTAAATCAATAGCCGTCATCCTCAAGTTCACACCCACACCCACAATCAAAATAAATGCAGTTTCTATAGGGTTTTGACAGTATGTACTTTGGAAAATCTCGAAAAGAAGATATTTTCATACATATTTTGTGCATCATTTTGTAGCTTTATAAAAGCTCTATCTATCGCAAGAGAAACGAGTCTTCTGCATTCTAGAAGCTGGTTGTTTTAGGCACTGCAACATTCTATCTGAGGCAGAAATCTGCTTTGTTTAAGCTGATAGGTTCTATCATGGAATAGATCATGAAGTATTCAGAAAAATCGTTCATATGTATTGGAAATAGTTTAATGGTGAAAAGGGAAATATTATTTGTAAGGTAGAACTGATTTGGAAAGCGATTTTTGATTAGAGCCGATATTGCTAGCATACCCAACCATGTCCTTTTTCTTGGGTATACCCTTCGGTGTGCGTAAGTACAGGTGACGCTCTGAATTCGTAATAGATGCTGGCAAGCCAACGGTGCACCGAAAACAAAACGTGAGATATGTGCTGTCGAGACATCCCATAGTCATGTTGTCACCCTCGCTAACACCCACAGTTACACCCAAAACAAACTTGCCGCCCGACAATCCGCGTAAAAATGCTATCATTCGATAGTGAGTAAAATTTTATGCCGAATATAACTGCTAAAATATCTAACAGAGGTAAGAAGACGAAATCTAACAAGTATTACAGGCTAGATCGCATCGAAAATCCAGTATTTCTTGTCAAACTCCCATCAGAAATGTTGCTATTGAATATAAAATGAAATCTACATCGAACACAGCTTGTTAGAGACCCAATACAAGTGACCGAGTGAAATCGAGCTCGAAATAGTAGAATCTGTTGTTAACATTACTTACATCATGCGTCCACATCTTTAAACAACGAAAGTACCAGACTGCAGTTTATATATAATGAGAAAGCAATTTCGCTGATGGATGAGACTTTGAGCGATCCAAAAGTAGTGGCGGAGGTACTTTATTTTCTTATAGAAAGCGTGAAAAAAATTTCTTTTTCTATGACGTGATAGAGAAAATGACGTTCTATTTTTCTATGCCATTCAATTACCATTTAGCTAATATCGTAATAATGAAATTTGACTAAGAACATTTTTGGTGAAAACGAAGTGGTAGCATTAGATCATAACGGGTGGGGGACTTTTGCATTTCACTTTATTATCACTTAATACTTTGTATTAAAAAAACAAAATATACCACAGGATGCAGCGTAACAAGTTCTACAATTTATGAAGAACAATTATAAAAAGATGAGATGGGAAAAAAATGAATTCATTTTTTACCAAAAAAGATCTCATTTTTCTCAACGTCTAAATTTGGTCGTTCAGACTTCTGTTCATTTTGAAAGCAAAAAGTGAAACTATAAAATAAACGATCCTTTATAAATTGTAGAGCTTTTCACGCTACATCTTGTGGTATATTTTGTTTTTTTTTTAATCCAAGGTATTAAGTAATGATAACATGAAACACATAAGTGTCCCATTTTTTTATGCCACGTCCATTATGATCTAATGCTACCAGTTAGTTTTCAACAAAAGAGTTCTTATCGAAATTTTATTATTATAATATTAGTTGAATAGTAATCGAATAGCATAGTAAAATAGAGCATGATTTTCTCTATCAAGCCATAGAAAAAGAAAATTTTTTCAAGCTATCTGTAAGAAAATAAAGTACCTCCGCGACTACTTTTGAATTGCTCTAAGTATATTAGGCTCACTAGCATAGGCAAACTAATTGCTGAAAGTATGAAATAGAAAATAGTTAAGTAAATAGTTGTGAAGGAGAAAAAAAAAGCTATTTTTCTTGTATGTGCCAACCATGTATATCATTACCTTTCAACCTCTTACCTGAAGTTAGAAATAGCAATTTGTTAGAAACAAGAATAAAAGATGAAAAATAATAGAAATTCTAAGATGCTGAGTCGTTTCTTTCTTCAACTGATTGTCATGGTTACATGTTGCATGAAGCATAGAAAATGTTTAATAAAACCAAACATCTCAAAAATCTCTTGTCTTCTCCTATTGTATAGTGTAAAAGTTTTTTTTCTGGCGTCTCCTTCTGCTATTGGTCTTGTAATAAGAGTACTTATTCATATTGGATCGCATATGGTTATTGTAGTTTCATTGTTACATTACGATTATATTACAAAATCAGCAAAACTGAATAATAATTTAACTTCACTGTTTCATAAATGGCTCTGAACGGAGCTCTTTTATGTTGCTGTGTTTGAGGGCTTTTGAGAAATTTATGTTTTTACTCTTCTTCCAATATCATTTCTTCAAATATCACTTTCATTAGCCTCTTCAGATTGTAACTCATGATACTTTGTTAGACATAGTAATTCATTTCATATTGATCAATGGTTAAATTAATTTAAAAACCTCAAGCATTCTTACAACTGTCAGACGTATAAAACTTTGAATTGTCATCGCTGGAAAAAGGGTGTAAGATATCTTTTCTTTACATTTCATATAATCACTGATAGTATATTACTACTAACGCTCATGACATTTAATATTAATCGTTCTCACATTCTTCCAGTGTCTATAATTTTTGCTTTCTGTCTCATTTTTACTTTAATTAAAAACTGAGCTTCTCCTTTTGCAAAGAAAATATTTTTCCATTGTTTGTAGTTAAGGTATCAGTTTTTGCTTTTATTCCTTTGTGAGTCCTATTGTTGAGAAAATACAACTCGCCAGTAATTCAAAGAAGAAAAAGCTGACGCAAAAAATTTAAACGAGTAATTTTCCATATAAGTCAGGTCTTCAATCACGCAACGATCGAGGTTATAGAGTGATTCTTTAATATTTGGATACGCATAGTGAAAAGTAGTGAAAAGATATTTGTCCTCTTAAATGTGTTGCATAATAGTCAGAGAAGTAGTTCTGATAGGAAATTTTCGGTCAAGAAAAGTGAGCTCCAAACTGCGTAAACTCCAAATTTGGAGCTCACTTTTCCCTCCACGTTTTACTCACTGGCCTCAGTTGCGGTGATACAGTTCGATGTTAATACAATGAGCTCCGAGCTATGTAAACTGCACATTTCGAGCTCACTTAAGGAATCTCCTGGAATGCTAGTAGCATTAAATGTTATGCTAGTAGCATTACCTAGGATGCTAGTAGAATTACACTGAAAAAAAAATGGTACCATACCGAACCAAAAACGGTACTTTGAACGAAAAAAGGGTTTCGTACATCGTACGGAACCTAAAAAGGTTTCGAATTCGTTGCAATTCTCTGAACCATTTTAGGTTCGGTACAGACCACTTCGAAAAACTTGAAAAAGTGTCCTGAGTCAATGACAATCAATATTAGTCACCGAAAGTTTTGTACGAAACCTTTTGAGGGTTTCGTATTGAAATTTTGAGGACTAACGTTGATTGTCATTGACTCAGGACACTTTTTCAAGTTTTTCGAAGTGGTCTGTACCGAACCTAAAATGGTTCAGAGAATTGCAACGAATTCGAAACCTTTTTAGGTTCCGTACGATGTACGAAACCCTTTTTTCGTTCAAAGTACCGTTTTTGGTTCGGTATGGTACCATTTTTTTTCAGTGTAATAGGCCCGGTTCCCCGGTAACTGGTAACTGCCCGTTAACGTTCCTGGGTAACGGGTCACAGTCCCGTTACCGTTGCCAGGGAACGGTAACGGTAACTTCCCATCCCTAGATAATCCTATTAGCATCTCAGGTAATGCTACTAGCATCACAGGTGAGGCTACTAGCTTCCCAGGTAATGCTGCTAGCATCCTAGTTAATGCTAGTAGCATCCCAGTTGATGCCTCTAGCGTCGCACGTGATGTGTCTAGCACCCCAGGTGATACCTATAGGATCCCTGGAAGTCTCTCTAGTATCCAAGGTAATGCTGCTAGTATTCTATGTGGTAGTATAAATCATAGCAGAAGAATTGAGAATAAAAGTGAGCTCCAAATTTGGAGTTTACGTGTGGAGCTCACTTTTCTTGACCGAAATTTTCTTCCATGGGCAATGAAATCTTGACAATATTCAATATGATAATCATGGCGGAATTACTTTCTTTTGTAAATCAAATATAGAAAATGTTGCCACAAGCTTTCTCCATTCTTATAACCGAATGTAAGTAGGAATAGCTATCTCATTCACACCGAAATTTACATCCTTCAGCTTGCTGCGTAGTCCTATATAACTTAATCGTATTTGCGGCAAACAAATAAGGCAAATCGATAACATAGATTCACCACAGACAATCATAGTTATAGTGTAAAGATTCCTAGACAGACGTCGGCGGCAAAAAAGTGATACTGATTCACTCACTATAAAAGTGTTCTCCATGATCTTCAAATAGGATTAGGTGAAACGTCATACATGGGTGTGGGTGTGGGGTAGTGGTGTAACTAGAACAGTGGCGACTCGCTGACGGTGCCCGGGCAGTAGAAGGTGGCGCCATTCTTTTTTTGCTTCTAACCCTTTAACTAAATGTTATGAAGACCTGAACTTTTTATCATAAATCTAGCATTAGCATGTAGTATATCTGGTAAACATTTCAGGTCCTTATAGCATTTAGTTAGAAAGTTAGAAGCTAAAAAAGAATGGCGCCACCTTCTACTGCCCGGGCACCGCCAGCGAGTCGCCACTGTTCTAGTTACGGCACTAGTGTGGGGTGTGGGTGTGAGTGTGGGTGTGGGTGTGGGTGGGTGTTGGTGTGGGTGTGGGGTATGGGTGGATGTGGGTGTTGGTGTGGGTGTGGGGTGTGGATGGGTGTGGGTGGAGTGGGTGCCGGGGTGTGGGCGTGTGTGGCGGTGTGGCTGACGAGAAGAGTCACACCCGCACTACACCCAGATCCAGACCCAGACGCACACCCACCCACACCCACTTTCACATTCTCACCCACACCCACATGCACATTCTCACCCACACCCACCCAGACCCACACCTCACATCCACACTCATACCGCACACCCACACCCCAGACCCACACCCACACCCACACCCACACCCTAGACCCACACCCACACCCATATCTCATACCCATACCCACACCACACCCACACCCACACTACACCCAAACTCCACACCCACACCCCAGACCCACACCCACACCCATATCCCACACCCATACCCACACCATACCCACACCCACACTACACCCAAACCCCACACCCACACCCACCCCCAAAGGTTCGAAATTTTATTAGCATACAATAACTGTTTTTCTGATCACTCTACAAACCTAAAGCTAAATAAAACAATTGTATTCAAGTTTCTTTCCAGATACCTTTTGTTAGTTTTCAGGAATTTATCAATGTTGCTTTCCAACTCAATATAATAGGCAGACAAACAGACATCCAAACATATATTGCAATAGACTCTTGCTTAAAGAAAATGATATAATTGCAGTTAAAGACTACATCTATTGAATAATATCTTACGCACAACATCAAAAGCCGGTTTTTCAAGTGGTTTATGCAATTACAGTAACCGTTGATCGAACTAGTCGTCGACGATACATAGCCATATGCCGCCCAAATCTGACTGCAAGTGGAATGACAAGTTTAAGTGTAACAGTCAACCCACCAGACAGGCTGATAATGGTGGTAAAAACATACACTTTATCAAAACGCATGTCGAGTGAATAAGTACAGTAGAGAGGAGCACATGCTCTATAGTAATATTCATAAGCGACCTTTGTTTCCCATCGATCGACCATAAGAGCATCGACTAGAGACTGAACAAGGATATTGGATGATGATCGTGTAGAGTCAAGGGCATGAAAGATCATATCTGATGTAGAATCGTTTGGTTTGATCTTGTCTATGCATGTTCCATTATAGAGACATTCGAGAGTAGATTGTAGCAGAGATTCAATTGGATTACAACCAACTCGAAATCCGGGAACAAGCCATCCGTCGATAAATGCCGGTGATGAACATGTTGAGCTATAGCCACAGACACATGTATCATTTGCATATGAGCGTGGCGATACGGTGGGATATGCGAGGACTATTGGCTGATTTGTTATGTAGTCATCAATGTACCAATTTGACAGTATCGATGAGATTATTCTGTTACCATTTTGCATGTCTTTAACATAATCGAATATCAGAGTGAACGCTCTACTTGTTGATGAATGAAACTGTTTGACAGCAGAACTTATTTGTGATTGAATAGTATAGTTGGACTCGGCTCGTTGACTAATCAATGTATTTGACATGAATGTGGATAGTCCATCGGTCACTGTAATTTGAGCAATAGTGCATAAAGAGGCAATTCCTCGGAATAGTGGCACAGCAAAAATTCGAAAGTCGTCATAGGTGTAGTTGGAACTGAACATAAACGAAGAAAAAAATGTAACCCATTGAACATTTGAGATGACAAAGTCACTTGAACAGATTTGATGAAAATGTGGAATGATCTGAACAAAACTACTGTATGAGATAGTGAGGTTCTGACAAGGACAATCTAGAGTAGGCAGGTAGTACGGATTTGAATAAAATTGATCGAAAGTTGCTTTGGATGGGTTCCTCACAGTAAAAACTCGAACTTGAATGTTGCTTGATGCGTAAATTGACACGATAATAATACATATGGAGAGCAGAAACAAGTAGAGTCGCGTAGTAATGAGTTCTGTTTGACGACGTTCATCATCATTCCATGATAGCTTAGTCTCGAAGAGATTAAGTTGGGTTGCTTGTTTTTTAAGCCAATTTGTAAAATTATGTATACGATCAAAACAATTAAGGCGAGCTGAAACAAAAAATTGATTCATAGTATTGTTTCAACTAATAGTGTAGGAGATACATCATGTGTTGAATCAATAAAGTAAAATATGCGAAATAAAGCTAGAAACAAAAAAATGTTTTCCTATTCATGTACCAGTCGATCGTACGGAGCAGAGCTTGACACGTGAAGCTTTTTCTTTGTCCCTCCAGATCAAAAGTGGCCTGAATACTCTTAAGACCGGCTTGGCCCACTTCAACTATTGTTCAGCTCGGCCTCGAAGGAAATTTCGCTTATCAAGTTTTTTTTCCCCAATAAAATTTGGAAATCACTTCGGTAATTATAAACGTACTTGGGAATAAATAACCAAGATTATTAAAACTGAAATAAAATTCATATGAGATATATTGAATTGCTTGTTTAGTCAAGCAAACAAGCAAAATATGTTGTAAGGTTTTTGAACTTAATAACGATCATTATGCATGGCTGAATATTACATGGCATAATTTTTGATTGGTTTACATCAATGGAAGATACCCCATATTTCTGAGTGAAAATGTTTTTTTTCTCGATTCTGAACATCCAGTGAGTTACACGCACTCCAAAAAGAAGTTTGTAAACAGGAAGAAAAAAAGTTTCATAACAAAAATTTGAAGATGAATATGCAAACTTAGGATATCAAAGTATTTTTCCACACGCTAACAAACGACTTTCTGCTACGTACTAACTCATCGGATGGTAAATATTGATAAAAAAATTTCGCTCATAAAGGCAACATGAAATTGATAGGATTGTCCCTTCTTCAAAAAATGGAATGTTTACGATGAATTCTCTCATTAATCAAATTTGAAGAATTAGATAAAGTGTTATTGAAAGCTTCTGCTTTCGACACATTTTCTTTTCTGTTAATCACTTTCTTACTTTAGTAACATAATTTATGTAATATGGAACATTGCATGTGAACGAGAGATACGACTGGTGAAATTACATTAAATGATATTATTTTATTTCTTTTTATTATTTCATTTATTCAGACAAACAAAAAAAGAAAACGTGTCGAAATTTTAACGAAAATATAATTCTAAAAAGTGCATATTTTACGCATTCGTAACTCGTTAAGTTTCTAAACAGGTATATTTCGTTCGATAACTTGAACCGCTTCTAAAAACGTTAAAATGTGCACTTTTTAGAGTTTAATTTTCGTTAAAATTTCGATGTGTTTTCTTTCATTATTTGTCTGAATTCGGTGAAATAACAAAAAGAAATAATAATATAGTTTAATTAAATTTATAATTTAAATTATAAATTAAATGCAAATAATATAGATTTAAAATAAGTTAAATTGTCTATCGTTTACATATATTTTTTAATTTGAATTACGAATAAAAGAATTTATTCACAAATTAAATTAAAAGTAAATATAAATTAATATTTCTGATGTCGTAAAAATTTTTCGATAATTTCCACTATTGAAAACAGACATGTAATTTGGTAAAAAATAAAAAACAAACTGTTAGCGCAATCCCTTGCGGGATTAAAAATGTGAAACACGATGTGGCTGCTATACTCGACGTTCGAAAAGTTGCTGCTTTTTATGCATATTGAGGTACATTCCTTTATGATAGTTTATCTTACGCTTTCAATAGAATAATACTGCATACATGCTCCAATCATATGTTACTTATGCATCATCTCTGATATTGCTTTGAAGTCTTCTGTCACAGTCTATAATGACCCTCGAGCTCTGTCTGTCACAATCTGTGATGGATTCAGAGTCTTGTCTGTCATAGCCTGTGGTGGATCCAGAGCCCTGTCTGTCACGGTCTGTGACGAGTCCAGAAATCTATCTACCACGGTCTCTGATGGGTCACGTGAGTGTCTGTCATGGTCTGTGGGGGGAGAGGGTGGGTGCAAATTTCTACCCCTAAACACTTCAACATTCCTTTCAAATCGTGTTTCACAAAAAAAGATAAAAACGTCGGATCGGGCTGACTCGACAACAAGAATAGCTCACATGGTCCGAGAAAAAGATTTTTTTGAACTAGATTGGGCAGCCAGTTTTGAGCCCTGGTACGAAATGCGATAAAACACCTTAAATTTAGTACATCAAATTAAATGCTACAGGTAGTGGTTGCTTCAGATCATTTTTTGGATTCCATTTTCACTAAAAATCTTTCTCCAGAAAAATTTAGAAAACCATTCCCAACGAAAATATTGACAGCTTGCTCAGAAATTGAAGCGAAATATTCCACTAAAGCTTGTTCTATGAGGGAAAACGCGAGCAAACTTTAAAAGTTTCTATTGTTCACCAAAATAGGATCGTCGCGAACGAAAGAGAAATGAGGTAGCTTCCTTCAAGTTCATTCCGTTGGCTTTTCTCTCTCCTGATGACTTCACAATGGCCTTGCATCAAACACTCTATTCAGTCTGTTTTTGATTTATTCAGAAGGGGGATCCGTCGAAATAGACTTTCTGCTAAAATCCCCTACGACTTGCCTATACTATTAGTATTTCCCATTTTTGGTCGCATTCGATTGCGTATTAATCTAACAATGATTTGCGCCACTATTTTGAGTACAATAACGAGTCCACCAAGCATGCCAATAATTGTTGAGAATATGTAAAACGGTTCACCCCGCATTGTATATGTGTAGGAACGCTGTAGGGGCTCACATTGATTGTAGTAGCCTTTGTAGTCGACATTCACATTCCATTGATCGATCATGAGATCGTCTATGACATTGCTCATTATTGTATTTGGCAAAAATCGACTGTCATTAAATAATAGAATGGGTGTATCTATTGATGGTACAGCCGATTCAGCCAACAGCTCAATCACAATGTTCAAGCATGATTGGTTAGAAAAACATTCGACTGACGATATGCTAACAGATTCAACAGCAGAACATCCAATAAAGAAATTCGGAACAGAAAAATTTTTTATCGCCAAAATACTCCACATATATATATATAAGACCATCTGATATGCACATTTGTTATCGAATGCACATGTACAATTGTTTCCGATACGTGGTTGTGCAGCGAACCTGAAATTATAATTGCCTTCAGCAGTGGCCAGCCTTTCGAAGGTAATCCTGAAATAGAAAAACATGTTATATATATAGCATAAAGGAGATTCCATGATTTCATCAAGAATTCTGAGAACATAGACACATTTAAATATTGAATTCCGATGTTTTCGATCGATGGCTAATATTAAAAATGTCGATACTCATATTTCGATTGAACACTATTGGTTTTTCGACATAAATATCGAGTTTTCACGAAAGTGATCATGCAAAATTTTTGCAAAGGCTAAATGTTTTCCTCTTGTTCTTTCTTCATTAGCTCTTCTGATTAACACTATTGAGTGAGATGGCATTGAAAGAAATGCAATAATATTGAACAAGATACTTCGGTAGAACTCACATATATTTTCGACGAAAATACTGAGTGTAAATTTTAAGTCAAAGTTTTGTGGATTCCCATCTCCTCCACTAGAGACATCTTCATTACAGATGTTAGAAATCCCTTCAAAAGAGAAAAAAATCTCTTCAAAATTCGAAAATAAATAAGACAAATTCTTCCTTCCGGCGATTGATTGTCTTCGAAAATAATTATAACATAGAAAAGATTTTTCACTTTATGAATTTTGTGTTCGTTTGAGTAGGATACAGAAGTTATATGAGTTCCACATTTTAGTCCCAAATGAACTGTGCTAACAAGTTTTTTTGTCTTTTCTCGCTTCCGATATACGATGGATTCTTTTTAGTTGATGAAAACAAAGAAAACTTAAAAATTCTTGCAATGACTTCCCCGGTTTGGTGAAAACCAAGGGGGAAACGGCAGAGACTTCAGCCGTGAAGTCCCGTGAAGTCTTGAAAGTCTTTTGAAGTCTTCTGAAGTCTCTTGAAGTCTTATGAATTCTCATAAAGTCCCTTGAAGTCTAATGAAGTCTCTTGAAGGGGGTGGGTGTGGGTGGATTCAGGCCCCTCGATGTGCCGGGGGATGCCGAAGGCTAGCCCTCGGCACTGTTTTAGCGTGTCTGCGGAAATTTTGCTATTTGTCTGTGAAATTTTTAGTAGCGCTTAGAGTTCGGATTGAAAGGGACTGGCTGTCGCAAAGGTATTCCAGTGCGCCTAGAAAATCTAGATCAAGACGGCTTTTTTTTTGGTCTTCACTTCTGACTTTTGGGAAAATTGGGAGGCATTTATGAGTACTGTCTGCGAAAAATTATTAGCCACCGCCACTCTTAAAAACAATCGAGAGCCCTGGGTGGGTGTGGGTGGAGTGGGTGGGTGTGGGATGCGGGTGTTTCTCTGCTCCTAACACCCTCCATACCCACAACCCACACCCACACTCACACCCGAACCCACCCCACATACCCACACCCACATCCACACCCACACCCACACCCCACACCCACCACACCCACCCACACCCACACCCACACCCACACCC
>CAJNOP010002470.1:0-17433 GCA_905250075.1 Rotaria sp. Silwood1 | reverse complement strand
TTCTTATCAAAACACAAATACGGACCACATTTTGGTATTAAGAAAATTGCCAGCATCGTGCCATGTTCGACGAGTACCGTCAAAATATGGCTCAAAAGGTGGGAAACAGACAAGACATTATCAGACAAACAGAAACCTGGTCGATCACGTACAACTACAGAAGCTGAAGATGATTTGATTGCTGATGCAGCAAATAATGCAGATGAAGTGATCGCAAAAGACATACATCAAGTTTTGCAACAACAAGATGTCAACATCAGTGAACGGACTGTGCGTCGTCGTCTTGTGGAAAGAGGCTTCCGTTACATGTTACCATTATCGAAGCCACTTTTAACATCCAAACATCGGGAGCAACGTCTGATATGGGCCAAAAACATGGAAAACCAAGACTGGAGTCGAGTCATTGCAGCTGACGAGACAACTATTCGTCTCACTAATACTCGGCGAATGTCTTGGCAAAAGCCAGGGCAACGTGCAGTCCGGCGAACAGTAAGATTTTCCTTAAAAGTCAACGTATGAGGTTGTCTTTCATCAAAAGGTTTTGGTAAAATCATGTGCTTTAGCACAAATCTTAACAGCTCCATTCTTTGTAATGATATTTACCAAAACTGTCTGCTTCCTACTGCACGAGCTCATTTTGGACGTAATCGTGAATGGCTTCTTCTCGAAGACAACGACCCAAAACATAGGTCACGTTGGTCAAAAGAGTGGAAGCTACAACATAATGTAGTAAATATTCCATGGCCTCCACTCAGCCCGGATATGAATCCGATTGAAAATCTTTGGGCACTTCTGAAGACCAAGGTTTCACAACGAAAGCTAACAAATTTATTGACGCTGGTGAAGGCAATCAAAAAAGAATGGAAGCTGCTACCGAAGGAATTAGCTACAAACTTGATGTTACGTATGTCAAACCGCATCAATGCATTGATTGAATCCGAAGGAGATTATACAATGTACTAATCTTTATTGCTTCTCTCTGTATTTTGTACAATCAGAACTAGCAACAATAAAAAGAATATCTATTGAACCAGATGATTGATTGTTCTCTTGTGTTCGAAAACTTATTCGAATAAGAAAAAAAGATTTAAGTTAACTCATAAACGTTTAACAGAATTCATTTTAGTTTTATAACTAGAAGTCTCATTTATTTCGAGTCATATTTATTCTATTTGTTTCTCTTGTTGCAGATCTGGTCTTAGGTGATTTTCTGAGCTAGAAACAAAGTTCTATGTTCATAGCTTTATGTATCAAAAGCTCACTGCACAGCATCGAAATTTCAGCGATTGGCAAGCAATGTCATGAAGGAGTGTTCTTGTAGTTGTATATAGATTTTATTAAAAGTTGCAGTTATGAAACTTTCAGAAAATACTCAAGAGCACATGAGAAGTTTATACTGAAATTTTGCAAGTAAATCTGTCAAACTCATCCTGAGTTACATATGACCGAACGGAAATTTGACTTAATCGATGAACAAAAATTTTCATTGAGAAAATCATATCTTAGCCATTTTAATATAATTTTCTACGAAATTTGTACTGGAGATAGTTCCGATGATGAGCTTTTAAATGAGAACTTCCGCGAAAATAAATGTATTAAAGCAGCTGAGATGTAGTCATCACAAGGTGAAGACAATGTTTGATGCATAACTCCAGTGTACAGCAATCAATTGAGAGCGGGTCAGTGCTTGCGATCAGGATTAATCATGACTCACATGTACACAAAAAATCAGCTCGATATCATTAAAATTCGAACTACTTCAGGGGGGGGGGGGCGGTTACTTTTGTCCAGGACTGTATATACTTATACATCCCAAACCGATAATACCGTAAAAATTGAATATCTCCCTTAGGAAACGTCAACAGCCGCTAATATTTTAACCTTGTTAGTTTGACGATGAGAGCTATCTTTTGATGCTAAAATATCAAGTCTAGCTCGGTTACAGTACACGAACCTCCATTGTAAGAGAAGAATTTTTCAAAGTATTCATGTTTTCGACAATATCTATGAAAAGGCGTCTATTTTTCGAAAAATTCATATATCACTGATATTATATCCGAAAATTCTAAAATTTTTTCCCAAAGCTAATCTAATCGCGGGCCTTATGTAGATAAAATTTTAGATCAAAATTTGAGAATACACTTTTGCTGGAAAGTAAAGGTCCTGGAAGGAAATTTGAGAAAAATTTCATTATTTCAGTCAAATCGCAACATCAACCTGTATACTCTTAGGGCTTTTCTAGTATATGGATTAGCTAATTGTGGATAAAATATGGGATCAAAAGCAATGAATCATTTGGGAACGTCCCCTCATCAGAAAAACATGTTTTCTACATATTGATACAGAAAAAAAATAGCAGACTCTATGACTTGACGATGCGATGCATTCTTGCATTTTGAAAGAATAAGAAGGTGATGATGCATGACTAACGTGTTATGACTATATGTTGACTTCTCTCAATCAACACAATAGTGACAATGCTCTATTTTGTATGAATCATTGTAATGATGATCATTGAGAAAAAGAAAGTCCAGAAAAACAAATAAAAGACAGTCTAGTAAATCCTTAGAATTCCTTTGATTGCTAAAAAAACTTTATTTTAATTGGAAAAAAACCGACGTATGCAGGGTGTTTCAACCAAACTGAAATTTAATCTAAGCTTTAACAAAGAATAATAATATATGTTCAAGAGATCATCCAAGTCATTCAGACTGACGAAGAGGATCTGTACCTTTATGTACCACATTTTGTACACAATTTACTAATTAGACTGTATGTATATTATAGGAAATACTGACAGAGTTTATTTGTGTTTATTGAGTTTAAAAAATAGAGCAAACGATGCATTTTCAACAACAAAATAGATATCGTAAAACTAAGTGTCCTTATTTTTTTAACACATTAGTATGGAATCTAGGTATTTCGTCAGACGTATAAGCATTCTTCGCGTCGAGAACCTGCATCACTACTTCGAAAAATCTTACTTTTTTGAACAATCATAACCAGCATCCGAAGGCCCGACAATACACCATTCATCCAGCATTCGTTTTGACTTGTATGTAATAAATGAAGGTAGAAGAACACCTGCAGACGAAACGCAAAATATTACGCTTATATATGATTTTCCTCCAGTACCACCTTGAATACGGTAAGCATTAGACGTCTGTCTATGAACAATGACTCTAGAATAACTGATATTGTCGGACACGTCGATAATAAGATCAAAGTATGCTAAAATCTCTTATTCAAATGGATATTTTAAGTTTACCGGATACATCACAGTTGAAAATTTGAACAGGATTATTTGATAAATTATTTTCCTGAAGAATCTAATTTAACAACTAAACCCAACTATCCATTTGCTCGTATGTCAATGCTGCACGTTTCCTTTCTAATGGATAAAATTTTTTAAAATAAGATTGTGATGACAATTCAAAAACGTATAAAGCCAATCATATATTGGTGTTCCTGATGAAAATAAATGCATTTTATTGAGAGATGATGCATATTGTTTACTAAAATTTACCGATTCGTTGATTGTTAATAGTACATCCCCATTCTTTCAATCAAAAATATTTAGAAAACAATCAATTAATAAAAAAAATAGTATGTTATTTGTAAAAGAAGAGCTGCTTGCTCTAAATAATCTTCTTCTCCACTAAATAATGTTGGTCAACCAATCCGATCATAAGAAACCTGATTATTTATGCGTAAATTCAAAGTTGTATAAGGAATAGAAAATTTTCTTGCGGCTGCACGAATAGGATATCCTTCTTTAACTAAATCGACAGCCATTTGAAAATTACTTTTGTTGTATTTTTTAGTTGTAGTTTTTTTTATATGTTCGTGTCATTTGGTAGCGTGTTTCTCTTTTCGAAAGACTAACAATTAACAGACAAATGATTAGTAAGATAACTAGAATTAAAATACAAGAAGTGCACATATATATAGATTGCGAGAGAGAGAAACTATATGGCAATAAAATATATCCAGATATATCTAGGATGATCATTCATCCTCTCTTTTTCTTGTCTGTTCGTTAAATTAAATGTGAAGTTTGTCTGGATAAAGTAAAATAAAACGAAAAATCAATCCATACAATGTCGATATAGGAGTAATGAAATCTTGATTATCTTTAGTTTTGAAATATAAAGAGAAATCTATTGAACTTGACCCATTCAACCACAAACCTCAAACATTTGAAGCCTAAATTTGAAAGATTTGAATAATAGTTATTGCACTATTTCAATATAGAAAACTGATGACATGATATTCAATAATCCTAATAATTCATTAGTGTCGTTGTTAAATTGATTCACGGCACTAAGACTATTTTTTAAACTTAAATATACTTAGAAATTCTACTGGAAAGATCACAATGAGAGCTGTAGAATTTCATAAATAATATCTAACTTTAATAGGTAGAATGATCCGAAATACCCCAAATGCAATTTGCATGATTTAGGATGCTCTTATAGTTTATATTCAATGTCATATGATAGTGTGCTCATTCATCGAAATATTCTCAGGTCCCACAGATGAGACTTTGAGCTATCCAATGATTTTTATTTCATATGGAGATCGATGAAAACAAGATTTATGAGTTGGAGAAAAATGTGCCAGCCATTTTTGCTGGATTGATCGAAATTGCCCAGACAAGATTGTATGACTGATTCGAGTTACCCCATCTGGAGTAATTCAGATCAGCTCGTCAGAACCTTTGCCATTTTCGCTGATACTTTTTGTAATACATTAGTTTTTGGAGATTCTTTCATCAATAGAGAGAGTAGAGTTTGCTCCACACTCTAAAAAAATAGGTTCTTTACTGAACCCCAAAAAAGGTTCTGGAGATTTCGAAAAGCATCCAAATGTGTCAAAAGTCGCAAAAAAAGGATAAAAAAATCTGCGAAACCTTTAAAGGTTCTTTCGGTGTACCCAGAATAAGAACCTTCTCCCGCGAAACCTTTTTTTAAGTTCCGTAGAGCAAAACAAGGTTTCGTAGTAAAATACGAAACCTTTAGAGTTTCATATTAAAATCTAATAGTTTCGCACTAAACCCTCATGATTTTGTAGAATTTAATACGAAACTTTAAAGGTTTCGTATTTTCCTACGAAACCTTTTTTTGCTCTACGGAACTTAAAAAAAGGTTTCGCAGATTTTTTTTTTATCCTTTTTTGCGACTTTTGACACATTTGGATGCTTTCCGAAATCTCCAGAACCTTTTTTGGGGGTTCAGTAAAGAATCTATTTTTTTAGAGTGTAGTTGTGGTCAAAAATTCAAACCTCTATTGAATAAAATGAATGAGAACGAAAAAAAATAATATGAAGTTTTTGATTTCTGATCCGACTTACCCCACTATATAAGTCAGATGCATGATAGTCAACGACATCTTTTTAGAACATTCCGTATATGTCTGTTGGTTATTTACCCATATAAAAAAAATAACAGACAGAAAAAAAATCATGTGATGCCTTTCTTTGTTATCTTGATGACTCTATTATCAAAACTATTGTGACAGTAATAAGACTTAGAATAGAATAAATTCAAAAAAAGCTCTACATTTTAATTTATATATATTAATACTAGTTAGATGATAGACTTTGCTCGGTTTTTACAATTTTCTGCAGTATTAATAATTTGGACTCTTGCTCTATTTTCGCCTTTAATAACACTTTTTATAGTTATTCTTTTATCATGGTTTTGGTCTTTACCTATGACTTTAACACTATGTCTTATATATGGTTTTTGGATGTATTTTGATCGTCATACAGATTCTCAAGGAGGTCGATTGTCTAATCGAATTCGTCAATGGTCTATATTTACACATTTTGCAAATTATTTTCCTCTTCAATTAATTAAAAGTGAAGATCTTGATCCAAATCGAAATTATATATTTGGATTTCATCCACATGGAGTCTTTTCTTTCAGTGCATTCGGTAATTTTGCTACAAATGCAACATATTTTTCTACTCTTTTTCCAAATATTCGATCATATTTAATGATTCTTCGCCTACAATTTCTATGTCCATTTACACGTGAATTATGTCTTAGCTTAGGTATATGAATGTTTTATATCTTATAAATAAACAAAACGAGTACTGAATAATTTCAGGTATATGTGATGTATCAAAAGATAGTTGTGAGTATTTGTTAAGTGGAAAATCTGGTCAGGGTAATGCACTAGTCATCGTCATTGGTGGTATACGTGAACAGAATCTTACGAGAAATAATACTATGAAATTGTATTTAAAGAATCGAAAAGGTTTCGTTAGACTAGCATTAAAATATGGGTAAGAATAATTTTTCAAAGATCAGATGAATAATAACAAACATACTTGTTGTGTTTAGTGCTTCATTAGTACCCGTAGTTTCATTTGGAGAAAATGAACTTTATCGACGACGTGCTCATTGTAATTTAATACCCAATGGTATAATTTGGGGTCGGCTTCTTGCTGGATATATACCACTTCGGCATCCTGTAGTTACTGTTGGTAAGATATAAATAATATTCTCATTTACATATAAAATAAAAGAATCTATTTTTATATAGTAGGTAAACCTATTCATGTTAAACAAAACACTAACCCAACTGATAATGACGTCGACAAACTTCATCATGAATACATTCAAGCCGTTGAAGAACTTTTTGAAGTGAACAAACATACATATAGATCAGAACATGTAAAATTAGAAATTGTTTAGCTAAAGAAAAGAACATAGCTGGAAAGAAATTTCTTCCTTTGATTCATATTAACTGTGAACAAAAAAAGAACATACGAAGCGATAGATCATGTTTGATGAAATGAACGTGACACTCTTCAGAGTTCAACTTACACCAGCCAGCTCGTAAGATTATGTTTCATGATTCTGCTGTAGATTGATATCACTCATAACTAATTGAATACATATGAATTTGCTTAAGATTTTCTTAAAAACATGTCGAAGTGTTTAACAAAATAAACGTCAAGTATTAGTAAATATATTTAAATTTTAAAAGAATTTTTTCTTTGACTAATTGCTTAATTTGCTTGAATATCACAAATCATGAACACAACTGTTGATTCTCTTGTTTCTTGATTGCCATCGCGACTTTATGAAAGTTTGCTGATATTACTGATGACGGGTGCAACTGTTTTTTCTCAATATCCATTTACATTTGTTGCTTTTCTTCTGCAACTTGCAGGCTTTTTTTTCTTATTAATGATTGATCTGTTTGCTAACTAACGTGAATAATTAACATTCATAATCGAACATCCAGAGTGTTTATTTGCTAAATGCATGTTGTGTATCAACTGAATGTTTGAGATACCTACTGTATAGAAAACATGATCGAAGCAATCCATTAATTATTCCTCTTATTAAAGTTCATACAACACCAAGTGATATCAGTTTTTGAAACTAACATACATTCTTCTCTGCTAACAAAAAAAACCGATTCTCTCAAAGATGCACTTGTTCTGATTTAATTCTCAATTGCCAATTTATTATTGACCACATATATAGCTTTGGTATGCTGTGGTCATCTTTGATAAGATGTAACTGTCAGTCTTAACTTAAGATTAACTATAATAATATAATTTTAGTCGGAAAACAAATTAATTCTATTTTTGAGATGACATCCAATAAGTCTAAACATTAACCGAGAATATGTCGAACTAGAAATCCCTCAGATAATGTAATCATTAATGTTCAAAAAACCATCAATCAATTATCGATCAATGATGAGAATAATGACATTGAACAAGGGTGTGGGTGTGCGTGTGCGTATGAAGTGTGGGTGTGGGTGTGGGTGTGGGTGGGTGTCGATATGGATCTGGTTCTCTTCAACTTCATCCACACCCACACCCACATCCACACCTACACCCCAAATCCAGTCAAACCCGAATCCAAATCTAGTCAAACCCTGTCAAATCCAGGATTTGGGTTTGACTGGATTTGGTGCATGCCTAACCAACACCCACACTCACACCCTCCAGATATAAGTCGATGTTTTCAACCTTCATCGTGTGCTGCTGCACATGAATCAAGTATACGTGGAAATGTTTGCCATAATGCATCTTTGTAACTATCTGTTTTTTTAGTAAAATAATAAATTATACTAAATATTAATATAATAAATACAGTTATAATAGTTAATAATGGAATAATAAAAATTAAACCATGAGCAAATAGATTGTCAAATTTATATTTTATATATGGAAAAATATATTCTAATATTTTATTATCATTATTCAAACGAGATGCATTACCATTTGTCGATTTTATTTTCATTTCTTTATCAGTTACCTAAACATTTAAAATAAATTATACAAGAAAAAAAATCTAATATATTAAATAAAGTTTTACATTCTGACATTATATTTATAATATTATTCAAGTTATTTCTCATCTGTGTCTTTTATCTATTTTTTTTTAAAGAGATTTCTTGTCTTTTAATATTTGCAAATAATAAGTATAACATTCGAGAAGAATTTTAAGTATATTGTTCCTACACCGAGCATTACGGTAAACAGAAACGACCATATACAGCTGTTTCCGCTTTTGGAAAATCAAAACAAAGTAGAGGCATCTGATAGCCATCAAGAAATTTTTAAAGATCTCTTCTACACTCCTCCTTTTTTCTTTATCAAAATATAAGTTCCAGCACCAAAAATATTCTAATATGATGTAATTACTTCGAAGAAAAATATCATTAAAGATCATTTTTTTGAAGATCGTAATTATCTCCAAAACCAGGTATCATTCAAAAAAAGGTTCCTATGTATGAAAGTAGATTTTTAAGTTTCCAAAATAACTCGGAATGAGATACTTGAGACAAAAAGCGATTTGTAAAGGTAGGGACGATCGTTTCTTTTATGAATAATACTACTAAAAAATTGATTTTTCATACTTGTTACTTCTATTTATTCTCCAACTCGAAAGAGCACAAACATGTGATGCACCCCTATGTATAGGATTGATAAAGTCTAGAAAAGAAAGAAAAATCGTGATTGTTTCATGATGTTGTGAATAGCTAAAAACCAATTTTTACTCAAAGAGTGGACAGTTTTAGTCTAACTTTTGTGCGTTTGTTATCTGTGTACTCAGTGTGAATATATTTTTTTATGTGTGCTTTATTTGATTGATAGAAGTATCTCTCATATCTGAAAATAGAACTGAAGTCTTTCTCAACTTTGTAGAAATGGAAGTACTTTTAGCTGTCAACTGGTACACTTAATCATGAGAGTATATTATTTATATTGAATAATAGCAATTGCCTAACATTAGCGATTTCTTTGCGATGAAATAAGATTTAAAAAAATAGTGTTTCTGTATCAGACCATTCCCAGTTGATACAGAAAGTATGTCGCGATATTATGCAATGAACGTATATAGTTGGTGTAGTGTTACAGAAGTCGTACATGGTTATTTTTTAAGGTAATTGTTCACAATGACCAGAAAAAGCTTCGTAAAGCATCGTTCACGATCGCCTTAAGTACGTAATTACTGTGGAAAACTAATGAATACGATTACTTACGAAATTTTATAATATCAGCGTTTACGGTCGCCGTGTTGCTACGATTGCTGTAAATGGCTAATGTAACCAGTCACCGTTATTTGCCGTGTTTGGTCAGTGAACGATCATTTACAGCCGAGCAGGTTTGACCTGGGTGCATTCTTGTATTCGTTTCGTATGTTAATGCTTAGCGCTGTTGTCGAGATTTTACACGAAAATGTTAAGTGATTCTATTGAAATATACGCAAATTTTTTTTTATAGAACTAGCCCTGGCAACTGTTTAGATTGTTTTTTCATTTTTTTTAAACGTGTATATATTCTTCTATTCTTCAATTGGTATTATTAATTATTATCAGTATTATTCATCTGTTTATAATACGAACAATTTTTTAAGAAGACACAATAGAGTTTTTCTCTACTTGTCTTCAGGCTTTTATTTCTAGAGGACACATAATCTTATGATAGTAGATGATGCTTACAATCTTCTACAAAATACATTTTACGCAAATAAACTTTTCAATTTAGTGATAATATTACCAAAATATTCTTTGTAATTATTATCAAATCAACAACTAAAATGAGTTTTATAATTCTAATTCGGTCTTTTTTCGAAAAAATTAAAATTTACTTCAACAATTGCATCATGCATCTATGTTTCTACAATTTCACCAAATCTACCATAACTTGTATTTTATAAGGATAAACGCAAATGACTACTGAAATTCAGAAAAATCAGTATTATAGTGACTTTATTATTCGCCACTTTTATTCTTCGAATATAACTGCTGAATCAAGTTATAAACAATATAGAGTAACTGGGAGTTAATGTATAGAAAATAATAGTGAATTTCAGTATATTGATAACAACTTTTTTTATTTTTCATTGTAATAAATGTACAATCGACAAGCAGGATTCAAAGAACATCCTGAAGATACGTGAGCTCGCAAGATTTTGAGAAAATGATTTCATTAATCGATAGGAAAACAGTTCAGCTATATGAACAAAAAATAAAAAAAGTTGTTATCAATATACTGAAGCTCACTATTTTTTTCTATACATTTACCTCCAATTACTCTATATCTCCCTTTATGACATATCGAGTCATAGTCTCATAGTGATATAAGATCAGTTTATAGATGTGTGATTACTGTACACTGACCAATGAAACAAATGGTTTCCTAACTGCATGTAGTTTAAATGATTTTTCTAATTTGGAAAGAAGAAAAATGTTTTAGAGACATGGCAACATAACATACGAGTACTTATGAATAATGAGATTGAATTTTATTAAAAAGTATATCGTCAAATTCTTTTTACAATAATGCTTCTCAAATTTAGTCGAAATCGATTTATTTTCCTATTTAAAACTTTCACGATATTTTTTATATTTACTAATTTATTTAAAAAAAAACGGCCTTTCCATATTAATATCAACTTCATTGAAAGTAACTATAAAAAAAGATGAAGATATTATTTTTACTAAATAATGCACACTATTTTGAAATCGTCTTGAGGACTGCGCAAATACAAGTACATATTGTACTCTGAAATGGATATGACTCTCAAAAGTTCAGAATTCAAGATTTCACTACATCAAATTCATCCGCATAGCCACACTCAAGAATTATTTCAGTTATTCTCACCCTCACTCACTCTTCTTTGGAACGTAAAATTCAAGAATTCATTCCATGTACTGACATCTACTGCCATTATACATGTCAGTAAGTAAGACGATTATAATACAAGTTGTACTTCTACTTGCACATTGATATAAAAGTTATAACATATTGATAGGGTCAGGTGAGATCTACAAGAATCTACATAGGTTTTCTATGGTCTTTCCAGTCTTCCTATGAATGTGTGTGTGTTTTCATTCTCACCTACACCCTCAGGGAAGAGACTGCATGTGTATGTACTTCTACTCTCATCCCCAAGAAGATCCCGCAGATTCTAATAGACCTTAGCAAATACTATTAAAAGTATTGGTAAATGTGATAAAAATTGAATTAGTTTAAAAATTATTATTTTTGAATTGCTTCATAATTAATCTACGTCATTCAGTTTATTTGCTAGAAGATCTGTTTCATATTGAAGACGTTTTCTTACTTTGGAGTTTCTAATGCAGTAAGATAACTGGTGCGAGTCGCACGCCACTTACATTTATTAAGTGTATGATTGATATTATCTGTGGTATGTTACGCTGTTCAGAATCTATGTACGGGTGACAATAACAAGACTGCGGTCGATCGATAAATCTGGAAAGTCACCTAGGAATGCTTCTTTTAACAGATAGCATGTTGCAAAAACATGATTAACAAAACTAAAGAACATAGAAACTCGAAACAGCGTCAGGAATTATGATATAATACAAGTAACGCGACGTTGGCGTCGCTAAACTCTCTACTGAAAAGAAAATAGTATGATAGGAATTTACTAAAATAACCAGTCGCAGAGTTTTCGCTTCCGTCAACCTATATGTATTTTAAATTATCTTTAATTTCATGATCATAAATCTTCAGTCAATGTGCTAAGACGTATATTTTACTTTCCAGCATACCGATTAAAATATTTCTTATTGGAGTCTGTGTGAACCCAGAGAAGATTCGCATCCATATCCGACTCGCACTTACACCCACCCACAACCACACTCACATTCTAATCAAAAGGAAGCCAAAAATAAACATACAAATGCAACGAAATTCATTTTAATATGATTTCAGGTGGTTCAGATCGGGTAAATTTAGACAACGACTAGCAATAAGACACTCGTTACATGTTTATTCCATCATTCGATTAATGATAACTATTGAAGCATCACTGTTCTAAGAAAGAAGTTCTATTGGGTTCTATGTTGAAATGAATAAAACATAGATTGACATGAACACGAGACAATTTTTCTGTAAGAAAATAGAAAGTGTGGTTGTGGATAAAGCAATGAGTCATATGCAAAACCACATCCACACTTTTATGGACGATAAGTTATCGTCATTGATGATATCTATCACTGTAAAGGAAAGAAAAAAAAGATTGATGCATACATATAAAAGATTAATTGAGGTCTTACTACCCACAAAATGATTCATTTCAGAAAAAGTACAATACAGTATAATCTATTCACTATCATAAATCAATTTGGATTTTCGTATTATATTCGATCAATGCATTAAAATGAAGCATACAACAGACTGCTCCATAAAAATGTGTCGTATGATAAATATTTTTATCTTTAGTTCCGAATATATTGAGAGAGATCAATTGATCATCAATATTAAACTATCTCGAAGTTATTTAATTAGAATCAAATAAAATTGACGCAATTAGATCTTAGTCTTATATTTCAAGAGTTATTGATAAGAATTCAAGTTTATGAAAGAAAAAAGAAACTACGAGACTTTCCGAAGAAGAAACTCACATCATATGTTTTGAATGTATCTCAACGAGTACCTTATGTTGCAAAATATGACACATGCTATATATTTTATATTAGTATCAATTGCTACTCTTTCTGATTATATTATTTAGAAACGCATTGAAAAGAAAAATTTTGTTCATTTTTTTTTGCTTGAACATCTTCAGTACAAAAGCGACTGATAATGAATTCCCACACATGATGAGTCTTTTTCTGACAATTGAGATTTTTGCCTTGCATCATATTTCGTATTCAAGAGAATCTCGAATAGTATCTAGTTTTACCTTAATCGTGAGTTTACTGCATAGTGTTTTGTACAGTTCAACATAATACATAAACGATCGTATCGTTCGAGTTCTGTACTTCACATATTAACATGTATTACTGATCTTAAAATTAAAGAAAAGTTCATCCATTAGATATTAGCCTAGTGTAATATATACTTTAGAAAAATTTTACAATGACTGAACATGAATATAAATATACTCGCAATGACATATCTGAAGAATAGTAAGATGAAAAGTGATTAATTGGCACCAATAAGTTATACATAATCATGTAATAGAGCATTATGTTTCAGACTGTAAACTAATACCTATATGATTGGACGAAAGATTCCTAGTATAATAATAATCTTCTTGGATAATTATTTTGTAATTAATTGAAAGTCAAGACATTACGAGTGAAAGAATGAATCTGTAGATATTGTTGCAACTGATTGTTCGATTGTCAAAAGAAAACACAAAATTAGCTCTGTCTAAATCAATAGTAAAAATCTTCCGAAAAACTAGACATGCCATGATGAACTATCGAAGATATGCGCTCAATGAAATTAGTAAAAACACATTGTACAAATTAATTCTAATAATAGAGCATGTGGCAGATATTTTTCGTACAATTATCAAGATTGCTAGGAGTAATTTCGTAGGATTGATATCGATAAACAATTCGACACTATCCCTTCTTTAAACAGCAGCAAATTTTTTCACATAAAGATAGAAACTTACAATATTCTACAGTATTTAACAGGATATAATTCATAAACTTAGCCATGTCAATAGCCCTAAGATGAGATTGATTTGAGTGTCGAGTGTGAGTCTATTTCTTTATCTCATCTATACCCTACATCTTGTGAATAACATCGATATGTATATACTTCCTAATAATAATCCAGCTATGCCGATATTATACTATATAATTAAGACATCAATAGAACTAAAGATAATAAAATGTGTAAAGACATAATTTTTATTGATTTCTTCATATTTAAGTAAAAATCAAAATGAACAATAACAATGATGATGATGATGATGATTTTCTATTGAATGGTTGATTTATCTCCATTGAAAAATTCTTCGCTGATTTCGATCAACTTTTCTTCGATCCTTCAACTATATTTTCAATTTCTTCACAAGATTTTAACAATGAAAATCCTAACTTATCAATTAGTCTAAGATATGAACGTCTTAAACAAGATTTTCAAAGTAGTAATCTATTCCAAAAAAAAGTATCTTCTTAACCTTTTTGATACTCTGAAGCAGGTCCAGAAGAACTACTGATAAAATTACCACAAAAATAGAGTATTGCTCTTCCCAATATATAAATGGTATAGGCAAATTGATCAGACGCACTCTCTTTTGTGCAGGAGAATTTGATAACCACAGTGACCATTGAGACGGAGAAGGGAATGGAACAACTTTACACTTCCTACTTCTTTTCTTGTTTATGATAGTATTAGTTGGACAAATGTGTTTTCTATTCCTTTTTATTAGACTCAAATCCAAAACCAATATCTATGAATATAAAAAGCTATTTTTAAATCCCACATGTATTTTGGACAGGTTTTTTTTAAAATAAAATATACATTTTTCTTTATGTAATTATATTATCAATGAAGACATTTAATCTATGATAAATATTTTTTTTGACTACTACTCTGATAAGATTTACGAATAATATATTCAGGGTATCCATTATCTCTCTCTTTCTGTTCAGTAGTCGTTTCAGAATTCATCTGGTATTTTACCAAGTCTTATCTGCCAAACCATTATGCAATTTTGAAACGCATTTAGCTAAATAGTAGATACTTTTGTCGATATAGATGACAAAACGCAGCCTCAAAATCTCTATTGTGTGTGAGTGAAAAACAGTTTTGTTTTTAAAAATTTTTATTTTTCAATTTTTTCAAAATCAATAATTTTGGAAGTCATATAAATCGAAGATAGAGCAACGAAACAAACCATTTTTTTTCATCAATCGAAAGCTTATGGAATTCTATACCAATATGATTTTGGGAGTTTTCAAAACCATGCTTCCTGTATTTTCTGCAAAACTTTGTATCAATGGGTCAAAAATGAACTGATCAAGTATAAAGGGTTAAATTAATATCTTTTGTAGATAATCATTATAATGATAAAAATCTGAATTCTAATATAGAAAAAATTAGTTTTAATGGAATATGTTCAAGAAATTTTATACTAACAAGAATGTAACGAGAAACGGTATCATTGGGTAGGTGGATTATTAAAAAACGAATTCAATAGTCATAAAATCAAAATCAAAATGAAAATAACAAAACTGAAATAATAAGTAGAGTATGTAGGGATGTCAAATCATAAAATCAGTAAGTTTTCCCTTGAAAATGACGAGTCTATTGATGAGTTTCATCTGATTAAATACAAGTTTTTCCTAGTCCATACAGTTCTATTTATAAATCGACTGAATTTATTGTGTCGTTGAAGACAAAAAAATCTCATGTAAATAAAATAAATAAAGCAAGGTTATTTATTTCTATATTCTATTATATTTATGTCGTCCTTCCCTTATATAAAGATAAATCCAAATTAAGAAATCTTCTAATTAAAATAAATATAATCTACCTATGAATAATATATTGAAAACAAGTGTTACACAAATAATTTTGTTTTATTAAAATTTCATCTTAGAGAATAAATGTATTATATTATTAGACATTATTATTATATTATATTCATTAAAAATTTTTAAAAAAACTTCTTTTTTTCTTCGAATCTTGCATTGATTCAACGTGTTGCTAATCCTTAAGTAATTAAAACAAATAAAATCAGGAGATATTTGACAAGTCTGAGAGTATGTGAAGATAAACATAATAAAACAGTAAAACACGATTTTTAAATAAAATTGAGAACACAAAAATGCAACAATAGATGAATTTGATCAAATTGACTCATTATTCAATGACAATATTGGCAGAAAGTGACATTTGAATTCTTTTTAAAATTTTGTCTTGAATAGAAGCTTTGTTTTTTTTTAAATGGTTTATTAAAAATAAACGAAAGAAAATATAATTTGAGTTGTTGTATATTATGTTCTCTACTTGAAAATAAAATTGTCGACAAAAGCATCATTTTTTCTCACCAACGACAAAAAAGGATTGATTCAAATCCAACGAACATCCAACAGCTTATATACAATTTAAAAAAGAAAACTACTTTTCCTCTAATCTTTATGTACGATTTATTCACACATTAGAATATCAATTTAATCGTGAGAGTGTCGATGTGTATCTTTTCTTCTGTCCTTTTGAGATAGTGAAGATTTTTATTTAGAAAAACATCTTACTTTATTTTCTTTTAATTCTAAAACATATGAAGAGACAATCTTATAAGTAAAAGTGTCTTTCGAAATTTCATTGAACGGAAAAATATTCAAACTAATGAAACATTTTAGATTGTCACCAATAGATTTTTTATAAGATTTCTTAACCTTATCAATTATTTAATAGTAACAAATTAATTTTCAAAGTTTAACATCAATAATCATTCTATGTTAATCTTTGATATAACAAATATTAATTATTAACAAAGTAAACCTTTCGAATAGTTGAGAAGATGAAATTATGATTTATATTATTTTTTTGTTTTAAGTAAAACAGCTAGATATTGTAAATGATTATTTCTAATTTTCGTATTAGAAAGTTTCTTAGCCATAATCATCTATGACTCAACGCTAGAAAAAAAATATAGAAACTTAATTCTAATTACATCTTAAATCTTTCAATATATGATTATATATTCAATCTATCTTTATCTAATTCGATCAATTAATTAATATACTTTTTCTATACTTATTAACTGAAAATTTTCTGATTGTAGATAAATTGGAGAGAAAATTTTTAAAAATATTGAAATAAATAATCACATTGACGTATGTTTGTCATATTTTCCTATGCAATTAGTCATGATTTATTAATTATGTCATTTTAAAATTTTCTGTAGATTGTTACGATTAAATAGAATCAGAATAAATCTGATTAATTCTTAAGAAAATTCTATTTCAAAATTTCAGTTTTGTATTAAAATCTTCATTCTAATTTCCGGTTCAACTCAACCTACTTGTCTAATTTAATTCTATTTGGATTAGGGGTGTCAGCGTTCCCCGTTCCTCGGCGTTCCGTTCCTAGGAACGGGAACGCTTGTCAAAATCGCATTTCCACGCTATATTTCAACATGGCGAGGTCTCTAGACACATCCACTTTTCTTTTTA
>CAJNOP010002469.1:0-17440 GCA_905250075.1 Rotaria sp. Silwood1 | reverse complement strand
AACGC
Organism: Rotaria sp. Silwood1; assembly: GCA_905250075.1. Classification (NCBI taxonomy): domain Eukaryota; kingdom Metazoa; phylum Rotifera; class Eurotatoria; order Philodinida; family Philodinidae; genus Rotaria; species Rotaria sp. Silwood1. The sequence goes on along the minus strand of CAJNOP010002469.1, from coordinate 17,435 downwards.
GTTCTGAATGGTCGAACGCTATCGAACACGTTCTGAATGCGTCTTCATCCGTTCGTCTCGACCTGGGAGGTATATATATATACCTCCATCTTTTCTGTTCTTGCATCTGATTGATCCGAAGAAACGAACTAATCAAGTTTTTTTCCTTTCCTGTCGATAAATATATCGATAAATAATATGCGGACGTGGATCACGATAAATAGAAAAATCGTTTTTTTTTTCTCAAAGAATAAAAAAAATAAATTAAATCTAAACAAAAAAAGAATATGATATAAAAAAAAATATTTAGCACTTTTACTTGAAGAAAATAAAATTTCTCAATGTTTATTTGTGTATGATTGTTACAAAAATATATTAGAAAAGTAATACTTTTACAAATGAATCTCGAACTGACACCTGGATTTGCCTTTTCGGAGGGGATCCTAGCACGGAATCAAGCTGAAAAGATGTCCATCGGATAGAGCTCGTCGAATTCTATCTAGTGGTATGATTTTCACGTTTTGATCCGGTCTGTGAGCGAATCCATACAGGTTTTACGAAAAGTGTAGTATTTTTTTGCCATTTCTTTGCAGTATTTCAGGTTTTTCTCTAGGTTGGAAAGGTACTGGAGAAAAAATAAATAGTGCATTCGATTGAGCGAATCCATACAAGAAATACTCGAGTCCAGCTCCAAGATATCCTACGTGGACAGATGGCCGGATCGACAGACTGACAGATTCTAGAGGTGTACTCACTTTTTGAGTACATAAAAAATGATCACCGATGATTGTACTTTCGATAATGTAGAAACGCTCACGCTCATATGAGCGTGAGCGTGAGCTGTACAGCCCTAATATGGATAAGGAATCACTTTTCTTTATATTCTCCGCCATACTTAATATGGTATTGCAGAGAAGCGCAGAAATCACATAATATCGTTTAATTTCTTTGGAGACGATTTCGTTATTTAACAAGTTGAAATACTCATATCATTCAAGAAACGAATTAATTACATATTGATATTTAAATATCTGTATAGGAATAAGAACCTGTGCCTTAAAATTTGTACAAATATTCAAGGATTTCCGTAGTAATTATTAAAATTTCCTTGTAGTTATTATAGTTGCTAAAAGTTTTAACTTTTTTGGTGAAGAGATACTTATTTTCAGACATTTGATTTCACTGACATATAAATTGATATTTTAAGAATTTTAGAAACGAAATATAGGAAGCATAGTACAACTGTGAGCCCAGCAATCTATCAAATAAAATATTTCTAATAGAATTTGAAGTTGCTCTTTCAATCGAAGACTCTGAAGAATTTGATAGATATTTATAAGTTAAATATAAGAGATTTTTTATGTCAACATATTTTGTTTGATTAACAGTCGAAGGCATGATTCTTTACTATACTCGATGGTCAGACAAATACGCACGGATCTTCTTAATATGCAAACAGATTAACTTGATTAAAATGATGGTCATGCTTCCTACTAAATAACTATGAACGAATATTTCGCAAACTATTGTTTGGCATAGTTATATTCAATACAAAATAATATATTTTTTACTGTTCTCATATCCTCCTGTCGACATTCAAATGCAATACACTCGAGTATGATGATATCGAAGTAAAAATTTTCATCATAACAACATGAAGCAGAAAGAAAACGAAATATACGTGACGACGAGCGCATTCATACAAAAAAAATTACGTATCTCACATGGCAATGTCATGGTCCACTGATTCATGTAAGTATTTGTATGTTGGAAAAAACCATTCATTATTTGTATAATAAATAGAGAGTAAAATCGATGGCAGATATACAAAGCAAAGCTGGTGCATTTAAACATTACTTGAAAAATAAGTAGAAATTTTTTTCATTTTCCGCAAGCCAAATGCTTTGGTAAAAGATACTCATCCTCTTAAAAATTGAAGCAAAAGAAAGTGGTGCATTATCCATGGGCAATTTTCGCCGCTTTATTTTCTTTTTAAAATATTTTTTTTTGAGGTCCACTTGAGGATACTCAAGCTCTACAGCGAATCGTGAATATTTCTAATTTTACCAAAAAAATTAATACTTCAGGGTTAAGATCATTCGCATTAATTATTCACCCAAATTGTATAAAATATTTTTTTATTTCATCAACAGTTGTAACGAGTTATCCAAGCAATTTAAGAAATTGAAAAGAGATCCCGATTCTCAGAATGGTGATTCAAACTTCAAGAGAAATACAGCAGATTAATACGATATAACAAAAAAATAGCTATTATTTTAAGATATGGACATAAAAGACGAGGTTTCTATTCAAAATAATCATCATTTTCGGAATCAGCGCAACAGAATACGCCAGAAACTTTCTATTTTGTCGAATTCTTTTCTCAAGAATAAATTTCACCCAGTTTCCACTTCAGTCTTTTATGAATAGACTTTTCGGCTGTACTCCCCTACAGGCGAAAATTTTGATAAGAAAAAAATTTTTCGACGAAGTAGAGAGTTCCTAGTGTATTCTTATGCGTTGATTCTGAAAATGATGGTTATTTTAAATAGGAGTCTCGTTTTTTATGTCGAAATCTTGAAATAATAGCTATTTTTTTTGTTGTCTCGCATTGCTCTACTGTCTTTCTTTTAAGGTTTGAATCATTATTTTAATAACTGGTCCTTTTTCAATCTTTTTTATTGCTTTGACAAGTTGTATCCAGCTTCACTATTGATAAAAAAAGTTCACCTTTCAACAATGAATCTTTCTCATGTTAAAAGCAAAAGAGTCTTTCCGATGGACTCTAAAATCAGTGCACAACTCAGTTCTTCTTTTGGAATTAGCTCTATGTACAGTGTAATTTTGGTACTTTTTGATTCAACTTTTGATGAAATACAAAAATATTGTATAGCATTAGGGTTAATAATTGATGATCATGATCCTAACCCTTAAGTGTTAACTTTTTTGGGCAAACTTAGAAATGTTCACGATTCGCTTTACTACTTCAATGTCCTTAAGTGATCCTCAATAAAAAGTGTTTAAAAGAAAAAAAATTCTAGCAGGGAGAGGGTAAATGACGGAGTTCGTTAACTAGTGATACGTTGTTTCACTCAATCTAGCGACGTTGCTACTAAGATAATCATTCTTAATGATGCTGTCGCCATGTATCCGTTAACGTAAACCATCTATAATCTCTTTTCTTATCTTACATTAAGAACTAGTCTAAGTCCTTTCAATAGAGCGTTGGTGAGGACATCGCGCTACTTGTGTCTTAATAGCTAGGAAGAAGCATTTGTAAAAAGTACCTTTATACTTTTGCTTCTGAAATCATAGATCATACAGAACTCAATATTTCATAATGATTTGAAATTTTTATTCATTGATCTTTATCAAAAAATTACTGCAATATATTGACTTTTCATAGACACTTAGGTTTATTCCATCAAGCAGATGAACACATCAGAACTCTTTTCTTTAATAAATAATGGAATTTTTTAAATAAGATTGCTCGCTTTGTATTTTATGGATACTCAAATAGTTTTTATGTGAATCCAATATAGATTATTGATTTATAACTTTAATATGTAATGGTCGTAACCATTAGTGAACCATTTATTGGTATTATTAGTATGTTACAGATTACAACATTGTTAGAAAGCAAGTGCTTAGAAAAAGTTCAATAAGCAGACGATACAAACCGTTGAAGAATACCGTAGTGTCGAATTTGAAACTTGAGTTCAACTGAAAAAGCCTTCTTCATGTTTTGAGTTTCACTTTTAAGTTCCAAAGTTTAATTTTCAATCTTCGAAATTTCTTTATAAACACATACACTAAACGAGATGCAACACGAACCGTTTTGTAGGTCCCATACTTAAAATTTGAAATTTGACGCTTTGAAACTATTCTTGAAGCAAACCTTTTCGGTTGAATTGATGCTTTAAGTTTGATACTACTTTTATGTTCATAGGAGAGTTACCATCTATAAATCAGGTGTATATGAAACGTGCATAGTGTGACTTTTATTGTTTTATTCAATTCTATTTTAGTTCATTATTAATTTGAACAAAAACCACATATTGCGTACGTGTCATGTCCACATCAACGGCGATTGCCTCAAATGCAAACCAGGTATAAGTCATAGGCTTGTTTGAAATGGTCAGGATTATCCATAATCTAGTGTTACAACTGAATGGTATGCGATAGTCTCTCATACACATTTGTAACATAGGGACATCACTCTGTATCTTCAAGGGAATTTCAAGACATTTAATTCTGTAAACTCCCTAAAACCTGTCAACAAGAGTTAATAAGCGTTTTCTTCATTAAAATATTTCTTGTACAAGCCAAGTAATAGGATCAAGTTACTGTTTACTAATATGTCATGTGTTCTAGTGCCTAGCTTTGTTCTAATCCGATATCGTTTTAGGACAATAATTGGTGCACAATGTGCTTGGAGTCGTTCGGCGTTGTCAACGAAACTATACCACGTCAATGTATCAATCAAAAATGTTCTAAAAACTTTTGTACTAAATGCGTGAGAGATGTTTGTAGTTATAATGGTGAAGATCGACGTTTTCGATGTATGTACTGTGTAACTAAATACGAACGTTATTCTCTGCCGGAAGAGAATGAGGGTTTGAAAAAAGAGTTGTGGAAAGCTAAGGTTATCGAATATGGTATTGAACGCACAGAGCATCTGCTGCAAACAAATTGTAATACTAAAGAATTGGAGTTCGACATTGATTGTCGACAACGGCAATTACTGAATCTGCTTTATATACATCAACGTGTATGCAATAACGCACATGTGAATGAAACAGATGCAGAAGTTGAAAATATGGTTAATCAGCTTGCAAATATTTTACTCGATTTATCATCTTGTTCAAGTAATACTATATTTCTCTGTAAAACACAATATAAACAAGCCATATCAAAAGACAATGATAATGAGATTGGCTCTCGTTACATTTGCCTTTGTGAACAATTGAAATACTATATTTTCAATGATCAATTTTCCAGTATCTTTCCAAATATACACACGAAAATGGATGAATGGATCTGTGAACAAGCATCTGATGATGAATTTCAGCCAAAAGTTTTAGATTTAATCAAAACTATAGAGACAGATTTGATTTCTCAATGGTCGAATCCTTGTGTTACACCTTCAGTCAATATTGGATTCATTGGCTATACAAATGCAGGTAAAAGTTCGTTGCTGAATCGTCTTCTCGGTGTCTCTTCTTTAAACGATGTCGAAGCAGCACCAGTTCGCAGCGTAAAGACAACTTACTTCTCATTACCATTCAATCGGCAACAACCATTAATTTATGGTTCGGGAGATAGAACAATCCGAATACCAGTCACACTAATAGATATTCAAGGCCATGATAAAAATAAGCAAGAAGGCGACAAAAAGCATGAAGTGGGTCTTTATCAAGATGAAATTAGAAAAGCCAGTTGTGATATTTATATCTTGGTCTTTGATGATGAGCTTGACGATGAACAAAAAGGTTGGATAAAATATATCCAAGACACACTGGAGCGAAAACTCGTCTTGGTTAGATCTAAGGTGGACATTCCCTATTTAAAAAAAATGCGTGAGTTGTCAGGGAAGTTCTTTAGTCGGACCACTCCACAAGAGCGCAATCAATATCATAAAACAATTATCGATCAAATACAATCTGAAAGTGAAAAGTCATCCGAAAAAGTTTATTTGATAGCAACTGATTATGAACCCAGTAGTGCTGATGCAGAGGAGTTGCTAAAGAACGAATCTTTCGATTATGATTCGTTACTTACCAAGTTAACTGATTTGGCTATCGTTGCTCGAAATCCTAGAATCCATCAATTGGCACTAAAAGCCGTCAATCGAGTGATAAACATATGTTTTCGTCGAGGATATGTGATAAATGTTATGAAATACAAGATTGCTGCAGGGATTGCAGCGATTATACCTCTTGGCGACCAACTACCTCGGCATTTATCAAGAAATGCTATTAGAAAAGCATTTGGTATTAATGATGAACTTTGTGAATACGTGGAAAGATTTGATCTTACTATTGAAAGAAATGACTTGAAAACATCTTCATTTAAAAAATCGGTAACTACGACAACATCAGAGAACAAGAGGCATGCCAATGCAGAAAAGATTCAAACGGCGACTCGACATACAATAAGTCTCGCTGGTTCGCTTTCCGATGATGTTGTTCGTGTAGCAGCATCAAGTGCAACAGCACTGTCAACCGCTGGAGAGGTTGCATTAGCTGCAACAACAGTCGCTGGTATAGTCTTTTCAGGTGGTATGTGTGCTTGGTCAGCAGTCTCCAGTGGAAAGCATATATTCAGTTATGTCAATCGAACATGTAATGATTGCATTTTGATAATGGATGAAGTGATAAAATCGATCGTAGAGCGTGAAGAACGCAAGACAAACACGAACATATATCCCACAGCCCCGAATTTCAATTAATATCCCCACATGTGTAATTAATAACAATGTGCACATGAGAGTGTATTTGTCTTCTGAAGAAAAATGAAATAAACTCGAACTATTAATTTATATCAGGATCCATTTAGATATTCAACATTCTACTCAAGAAGAAATATCAGATAACGAAATACAACACATTTTTTGTTGTTTAGAATGCAAGTGAGGTTTTGCAATGATCTTGAGCGTATAAGCATGGGTGTGCTTTAACACATTCAGCGGGTCCCACCGGTGGGACCCTCTCTATTCTAACAAAAGAACTAGTAAAAAAACATTTTGTTTTCTTTTATTTCGTAGTAGAAGGTTACACGAAATATGTCATGTATTCTGCTACGCTATGGTTTGAATTATTTATTGCTTAGTGTGATGCTTCTCATGGAAGCAATCAAAACAAAAAAACTCGTCACAGTCAGAACAAAAAGTTTTTATTTTCTTTGCTACTACATTACTTGCTTCTCGTGATTCTTGTTGTCTGAGCTTCTCATAAGAGCCAACCAGAGATTGGATACTTAGTACAATACTTGGTACTTTTCGTACTAAGTAGGGGAAAATCCAAAGTACCACTACATTTTTTTACAGTACAAGTATATTTACTGTTTACTTTAAAATTGTTCTTCGTACTTGTACTTGAGTACAATTTACTTAAGTCCTCTCGTACTTAGTACCGGTACTAGAGTACATTTGTACTTAGTATCAGTACTAAGTACATTGGTACTCAGTACATTGCTATCGCTCATGAAACAATGCTTTGATACTTTCTGCTTCATATTTTTCTCGATTGAAGTAGTTTCTGTGCCTTTTGTACTCACCGAATGCATTTTAATGAATCAAAAAAGCTTTAAGGGCATAAAAAATGGATAAGTGGCTGATTTTTTTTAGCGTTATTTGAAAATAATGATTAGTATATAGAACCTGCGGACTGTACATTGGTGTCGCGCTTCGTTGAAAAAAGTCAGAAGCAGTACCACGATGGGGAGAATATCACTGTCTTGGTTCAATTCAACTCTGGCTTCAGTCATATGATATTGATTTTTTCTACGTGGCTTTAGAGCTTTTTTCTAAAGAGTACAATTGTTGAAGTTTATTGATCGATGAAAGTTGGTGAAAATGCAATAGGTAATTATAAGAATTAAAGTCTTAAAATCAGAGAAAATATGAAGTTTAAAGCTAAAGACTTGACTTCATTTAGATCAAAATAATGCCATTTAACTTGATTTCTAGTTCGAGAAGCATTGATTTTATAATTCATTTAAAATTTTTCTTTCAGGCAGGTTTAACCTTATGTAAGACCTTCTTTTTTTGTTACAAGATCATAAATCTTTTCTTCTCTTCATAATGGTATTTTGTCAGGCGACTCATAACTCGTTTCTTTCGTGCAGTTAATAGCAGATACACTTCTCATCAACGATATTTATTTATTATATTTTCTCAATGAATATTTTCTCAAAACTTTTATACAGTATGCTCCAGAACAGAAAATATGGCTTTATTAAAATCGATTACACAATTTGCAAAGCCCATTGATTCTATTTGTTTCGATTGAAGAAAAAATAAAATAGTGCCTCCATCGCTCATCACTCATTAGTTTTTGAAAGAAGATATGAAAAAGATTATATAACGAAAGTTTCAGGCTCGCTAACAGTGAATAGCTGGTGTTGTAACTTAGATAATAAGAATCCAAATCTTGGGTAATTTCTAATATACCAACCAACTTTTAATTTGTATAATTTTTTAATTTTTCTTTCGTCCCTTACAATTATTCATTAGAATATATAATGCAACAAAAAATAGGGTGGGTATGGGTGTGGGTGTGGGTCTTCTCTTCACTCACACCCACACCCACATCCGCATCCACACCCACACACCCACGCCCACACATCCACACCCACACCCACACCCCCACCCCCACCCACACCCACACCCGCTATTTGATCATTTGGCGACACATAATATTGATAAATATACTTGTAATAAATAGGCATTGTTGATCAAAATAGTCGGGTGTAGGTATGAGTATTATTCAAGACAAGATCCACACCCACACCCCTGTTTATTCAGGATCTTATTCAGTCTTTTTTATCAAAAAAATAGTGCGATTTTGTTGAATATTTGTACGATGCGTGTTCTAATTTATTCAGTGCAAGAACAACAAGGTATTACAGATAATTGACGCTGTACATACATATACTACAACATCTGCCTTGAAATAGAATATTGCATTAATTTTCATATGTTTCGTTCCTTTTTACATTTTCACCACTATGTAATCTATACTTCAACGAAAAGCTCTTATCTATCAAAATAATATTGAATATCTTCGTATCATATACTTTACACCTTTTTCACTGTAAATTATTCATTAACTGTATGCCGAAACTTTATATCATGGATGATGTTGAAAACCTATAGAAATCAAAAAATAACTCTTGCTCATTACTACATTGAGATGTCAAAATTTTATTACAGTAGAGTATATTGACACGTGATATGACACAAACAGTAGCAATTTGCAATAATAATATAATAGAACATAGATATTGTCAGCTTGGTTCCTTTTCTAAAGGAACAAAGATACGGAACATGACCTATTGTCTTCGCAATGTTCTTATATACAGAATTGTAATAATATATTAATTCCAGTAAGCAACAATTCTAGTTGTTACTATAAACGTACTCATCAATCAAAAAAGTCACCATGTTCACTAAACGTGATTGAAAATTATAAATTTTAGAATGATATATTATACTGAGAGCTTCACACAGATCAATAAAAAAATAATCATTTTTCATATATACTTATCCAAAAAGTTACAAATAACGAAGAAGGTCATCTCAAGTTTGTGTCTATCGTGAAAAAGTGTCATTGGTTTTTGAGATTATTCTTTCTCATGCTTCTTTTATCGACTTGATTAAGTAACAAAAGTAGTCTGTTATTACATCTAATTCAAATAGACATCTGATTACAGTGCTGTCAAATCTTATGTAAAACAATGAGTAAAAAAAAGAAGGGTGTGGGTGTGGGTCTTGGTTGTAGTTCTGCCATTTAGTGACACCCACACCTACACCCACACCCTAAAACAAGTGACGTAGATGGATGACTGTAATTGAGAGAAGTGAAAAGAAAGAGTAGATACTTTATAATAAATAGCAGTTTTTGTGACTTTTTGAGTACTTTATTATTCTATTACACAGGATATGAATTAGTCGCAAGTATTCTCATAATTTCATTTTGATTGTCCTCTAATGAAAGCATATATTACAGGAGTCACAAACGTAATGTACTTTCGTAACATCACGGATTTGTATGATACATCCTCTAAAAGAAATAAAATAGATGGTAAAAGCTTTCGTGTCTATCAAACAATCTGTTTTGCAGTTAAATACCCTTGCCGCTTTATGTCGATGTTCAACTGAACAAAAAGTTTCCCAACATCTCCATTTTTTTACGGAAATGTGGATTCCAAAAAGGCACTACAATGCAAGTTAAAAGCGTTTGTTAGAAAACTCTTTCGAGAAATCCTTTCTGCATATAAAAAGAAAGAACAACATTCTAATGCAGTTGAGTTAGTTTAATAGCTATTTGTATCAAGAATGACGTTCTTTGTGATGTTGCCATCTTCTGATCACAATAGATGTAGAAACATACGGTATGATGGAGGAGGAGTTATACATCAAGGTGAGATCTTTTGTTTTCTCTTCTCTTATTCAATTTTTTCATAGAGAGCATCACCAGTCAAATCTATTTTACCATCCAGATTATTACATTCACGATATAAACTTCAATCTTCATAATTCTTATCGTAGTATATGTGGCACAGAATCAAATAGAAATGTTATGATGTTTAAGTCTAAATCTCTCGAAACGCTCCTACTCCAAACATTTTTGGCTTTTCGATACTATTGCTCTTATTTAGATTGCTTTGTGCAGCCATTGTACGTTTATTTGTCTACGAATGTTGTGAACAAGTTTTGGTTAGTACTTGTGCCCGTACTTTCAACTTGATCTATCTGAAAACCAAACAACTTTCCTGTAGTAAGGATGAGTCAAATGTCAATGATATTTTGTCTCTGATAATACAATCCTGTTGTTTGACTCAGCTGCATATCGAATCTGATTTCGTATGTATGAAGGATCAAACATTGATCAAAAAGTTGATTGATTGCTGTCAATTATTTCTGAAACAATTAACAATTAATATCATTTTGTCTAGTCGACTTAGGAAATCATTTGTAAGCAGTACTTGCGGCATCTTAAAATGGACATTACGGACTTATTGCGCCAGTTCCAGAGTGGCTGATGACTGAATTCTTATCCACCATCAGTATTAATTTTCTACGATGATCGAGAAAAGGCTTTCATTGACTATATCCATTGTTGTCTGAATGTAGACACAATACTTTTGATTGATTCAAACACTTGATTAGTGCAATAAAGGACACTTCGAGTCGTCCGATATTTACCTCATAAGATGGATGCACGTTTATTGAATAGTGAGAAATATGTGCCAACAGAGGAAATAATAATAGAGAAAATTGAATAAAGAATTTCTTAACGAAATCAAAAACAAAACTTTTCATCTTGTCTTATATGAACAAAGGAAAGTTATAAGTAAGTCAATTATGGATTTATGGTTAAATTGAAATTATTTGTAGTTTTTCATATACCACTTGAAAAATAACGATTGAAAAACCCATACCTAAACCCTCACTATGACGGAAAATGACACTGACACAGAAGTTGTTCATTTTGACTATAAGAAAAACCATAAAAACAGTAAAAACATATTCAATCAAACAACTCCTATAAAACTTTCATGGCGTATCTCCTGAAAACAAATTCAAAGTTTTATCATTTTTCTAAGCCGAGATATATGCGAAATAAAAAACAATGTTACCGCATAATAAAAACCAACGTCACTTTTTCTTCTATTACAGTTTTTTTCATTTTAAGCTTTCTTTGATGTTCAGAGTAAATATACCAAGACTTTCTTTCTATATATACTAAGTTAATAACAAAAAAAAATGAAAGGGTATCATTTCAGTTGTCCTCGGCTTTAAAGATTGCCTTTCTGGCTTTTATTCATAGATATTTATTGAAACCGATTAATATAACTAATGGGAAAATTTTATGAGTGTGGGTGTGGATTTCATATAACTATTACTATGCATGAAAAAGACTTTCCCACACATCCACACTCACATTTTAAATAGAATTTTGTTACGTGGCTGCCCGTCAAGTTACTACGGTATGCGATCAGATCTTACAGAATCATATGGAATCTGATTGCTGGATGGGTGGAACCAGTTATAGATATCATTTTCAGGATTCCTATTTCGAGGTAAAAAAGCGGATGTAAGCTCTTCTGATATCAGACTAAATTATACAAAAAACTACTGTCCCCACAATCTTACACAAGATTGCATCCCAAAGTTCTTCAGCGATCTTGCTGCATAAGATTTTCTGTAGGTACCGATGAACACTAGTTCCATAAGTTATAGCAGTCCTCCAGCATGCTGCTTATCACCTCCGAGCACTGAGCGCTTTGTTATTTGATGTATAACTTTCCCCGTATATAAATATATATTCTTCTTTAATCATTCTGTGTTTCATATGATGTGATCAATGTCTGCACAACTCTCCCAATAACTTTAAAATTCCGTACTACAACACGAATCTATAGCGTCGCTATCGTGAACCATCCCTATGATGTAATTTTAGCATCTCAAAAAAACACTGATCAGGTTCTTCGGCAAAATAAATACCGCTCGATTTTATTTTTCTGAAAAAACTGATCTAGACAATTCGAATTTCTTTTTTACTATTTCAATGTGTCTTTTCACAAGTAGTAAATGGGGATGAGTAGGAGAGAGCGACTTTTCAAAAAGCTTCAGTGATGTTTCGTACGATGAAAGTGCTTTCGTGTACTCGCCCATGTTATAATACGCCACAGCGATGTTGTTGTAGGAAGTAGCCAAGGTGGGATGATTCGGAGGGAGAGCTATTTTGAGGATTGCAAGCGATCTTTCGTACGATGAACGTGCTTTCGAGTACTCGCCCATGTGAGAATACACTGAAGCGATGTTGTTGTAGAAACTAGCCCAGTGAGGATGATTCGGAGGGACAGCTATTTTGAGGACTTCAAGTGATCTTTCGTATGATGAAAGTGCTTTTGAGTACTCGCCCATGTGAGAATACACTGAAGCGATGTTGTTGTAGGAAGTAGCCAAGTCAGGATGATTCGGAGGGAGAGCTATTTTTCGGATTTCAAGTGATCTTTCTAGCGATAAAAGCGCTTTCGGGTACTCGTCTATATTATAATACACGGAAGCGATGTTGTTGTAGGATTGAGCCAAGTCAGGATGATTCGGAGGGAGAGCTATTTTGAGGACTTCAAGTGATCTTTCTAGCGATGAAAGTGCTTTCGAGTACTCGCCCATGTGAGAATACACTGATGCGATGCTGTTGTATGATTGAGCCAAGTCAGGATGATTCGGAGGAAGAGCTATTTTTCGGATTTCAAGTGATCTTTCTAGCGATAAAAGTGCTTTCGAGTACTCGACCATGTTATCATACACCACAGCGATATTGTTGTAGGAAGTAGCCAAAGAGGGATGATTCCGAGGGAGAGCTATTTTTCGGATTTCAAGTGATTTTTCTAGCGATGAAAGTGCTTTCGAGTACTCCCTCATGTTATAATACACTGAAGCGATGTTGTTGTAGGAAATAGCCAAGTCAGGATGATTCGGAGGGAGAGCTATTTTTCCGATTTCAAGCGATCTTTCGTATGATGAAAGTGCTTTCGAGTACTCGCCCATGTGAGAATACACTGCAGCGATGTTGTTGTAGAAACTAGCCCAGTGAGGATGATTCGGAGGGAGAGCTATTTTGAGGACTTCAAGTGATCTTTCGTATGATGAGAGTGCTTTCGAGTACTCGTTCATATTATAATACACCATAGCGATGTTGTTGTAGGATTGAGCCAAGTCAGGATGATTCGGAGGAAGAGCTATTTTTCGGATTTCAAGCGATGTTTCTAGCGATGAAAGTGCTTTCGAGTACTCGCCCATGTTATCATACACCATAGCGATGTTGTTGTAGGATTGAGCTAAGTCAGGATGATACGGAGGAAGAGCAATTTTTTCGATTTCAAGTGATCTTTCGTATGTTGAAAGTGCTTTTGAGTACTCGCCCATGTGAGAATACACGATAGCTATGTTATTGTAGGATTGAGCCAAGTGAGGATGATTCGGATGGAGAGTTATTTTTCGGATTTCAAGTGATCTTTCTAGCGATGAAAGTGCTTTCGAGTACTCGCCCATGTGAGAATACACCATAGCGATGTTGTTGTAGGAAGTAGCCAAGTCAGGATGATTCGGAGGGAGAGCTATTTTTCGGATTTCAAGTGATCTTTCTAGCGATGAAAGTGCTTTCGAGTACTCGCCCATGTGAGAATACACTGAAGCGATGTTGTTGTAGTAAGTAGCCAAGAAGGGATGATTGGGAGGGAGAGCTATTTTTCCGATTTCAAGTGATCTTTCGTACGATGAAAGTGCTTTTGAATATACACCTCGTTGATCGTCGATCGCTCCAAGATTGTTCAGTATAGTTGCTTGCTGATGATCGGTGAGCCACGTCTCGAATAGCTGATTGCAAAGTTCTTCCGCGGCGATGTAGTCATTGAGCCTATACATCAATTGAAGCATACGACTCCAACCCGTTTCACTGGTTTCTTGACGGAGATAATGTGTCAAAATAGATAATTGTGAATCATTGTCGTTGGTGAGAGTCAACTGTACTTCCCATAGATTGATGTGACTGAGTGCTGGCTTGACTTCGTCCACACGAAATACCGTGTGCATAGAAAATAGAATTTCTTCTTCGTCGTGAAACGGACTCATATCTTTGATGATAGCAAAAGGCGTCGACGCAAGTGAGGGTCTAATATTCATTATGAAAAGAATCCCGACAAAGTTTGGTGCTGATGCGTTACTTTCGCCAAAGGCAAGGGGAGTATCGCGACTCCGGCTGGTGGATAGGAAGTTATTAAAAGATAAAAGACCACCCTTCACTTTTTTGAGTTTCTCGAAGTCGTCTTTGGACAATCCTTGTCCTCGATAAACAACAAAGGCTTCATTGTCTGTTTTTCTAAACTGTTGTTTGTTTAATTGTTCGAGTTGGTAATGAAGATCTCGAATATAGAAACTCATTTTCTTCATTGTTACAGTGTCAAGTGTTCTCAGTGACCAATTAAGCGTCTGATAAATGAAGGGCACAGTTATGTAGCACCAGATGGACGTCTCGGAAGTGTAATCCTTCTCAAAATCTTTGATGGTCTTTAACGTTGTATTATTGTTCTTATTTTCATTACGCCAAAATTCAGTAAAATCTTTGATTTCATCTTTACTGTGATCGATTTCAAGTGCGATTTCTTTAAATAATTGTGTGTACATAAATGATGGTTCCAGTTGATCGAGATTTATTTTTGAATCATCGTGGTTGATGCCAACAAAACTCATAGGGATGTCGTTTTGGTAACGTTGTTTGATGGCATCTTGCATTGCTGTACAAAGACGCGTGATATCTGTATATATACCTTTAATTTTGCTCAAATGTTTGTTCCAATGGTTGATTAGGGCTTCTGTGTTACAGAAGACGTAAATACTCTCGAGACGAGGTATATCATGGACGATGGGTATCATATCTTGATCCTTAGTATTTGACAGAATGAGGAACGCTTTTTGGCCATCCATATCAGTGAGAAAATCGACACCTGCATCGGGATGAGTGAATATATACACCTCATTGGCCACACTTTGAAGCTGGCTTAATGCATTTTGATAATTGTCACTGTTTGGATCAATATTCTCATCGATCCAGATAGTCACATAGCTTCTAGTAATGCATTGGGTTGGTTGCATGATGCTTGATGATGTTGTCGCATCTCTTGCGGTATCCATTATGGATATAGAAAGTATTTCAATTAACTTTTGCTAACGCTTTTTGAATGTATTTGCCGCTACATAATAGAGGAAGAGTCTTAGAAACTTGTTTCAAATAATAAGGTTTTTTTCTTGATACAGCAAGAATCTTTTTTTATGAATTTTTCGCTGCGTTAAATGTGCTTTTATCTGTTGACACCAGAGTTGCCACCTCTTCTGCTTTTAGCAGAAAAATTCTGCTTTTTGAAAGTTTTTCTGCTTTTTTTCTGTCCTTTCTGCTTTTTGGATTTTTTTCTGCTTTTTAAAAACGTCTTTCTTGTTATAATTTATATCAGCGACCTTGGATTCTGGTAAGTGATTACACTAAAAATGTGAGAAATATTGCTATCTCCATTTGCTAATGTCTCTTCTAACTCTGAGCCTTCGTTCTTGAAATAAAGCCTATTTTCTGCTCTTTACAAAAAAGCGCAAATCTTATTTTCATGATCCGTCTTGGCTCTTTTTTTAACCTACCTTTTCCTTTCCTTCTAGAGTTCGAACTATGACTATCAAGATCACGTGTCGTGCAACAGTTTGTAGCATTGAAATAATGCACGTACACCTTGAGTACACCTTTTTCCTCGATTAATCAATCCATTAAATTGGTTTTTAACAAATAATTCAATGAGTCTAGCAATAACTGAGATAATCAAAATGATAAAGTCTCAATTTCCAACATCAGATAGTGCTATAATCTTTTTATTCACCGCTAAGAGTAACGAGTAATAGTGCTATTCCGGATATTAAGCTTTCTATTATATAAGAAGTCATATTTCATCTGCATCTCAGTTCGCGATTCTGTTTAATATTCCAAACACACAAGGAGATACGCTGAAAGGAATACAAATACCTAGCGCTTCGTGAGAGAATATAATTTAATCTGAGACAAAAGGAACAAATTTTAATCGATTCGATTTTTAAAAAAATGTTCACAGCTGACTTAAACTTATCTTCGTATAAAAATGGATCAGCTTTTCTACGTATCTAGAACCAAATGAATTGAATTCTACTAATGACGTCATCAACACTGAGATATTTCTAAAAAAAATTAAATATGTGAAGGAATTTGATTTGCATTATCGCTCATCATTATGTAGAGAAGACCTGAATTCTTTCTTTAGTATATAAGAATAGCCTATAATCCTACAATCTAAAGCAGAACTTCAGATCCACTAATGAAAAGTATTTTCAACAGTTTTTATAACTGATTAACTCTATTTTCAAACTCAGTATCATCAGTCGCTTGGTAGACGGAAAAATAGATATAAACTGATGTTAAATTATACGAACGTGGCGAATATCGATCAATGACTTACTCGAAACTATCAATTCAGACGAAAATATACATTGAAAGAAAATGTGCCACTAAATTGTATTTATCTGTTAAATAGTTTTTACCCGAGTTCACATGAGAAAGACTGAATCCTGGTGAGGAATATTCTTATCGTGACAGTGAGAAAATGCTTGAGATATAGTTTGGCATGAAAAAAATGCTTTCTGCTTTTTTTCTGCTTTTTCAGTTTGAATTTTCTGTCATTTTGTGTTTTTTCTGAGGCATTTTCTGCTTTTCGAACACTACAAGGTGGCAACTCTGGTTGACACTTAATGACAAACTTCAGATAGTCGTAAATGATTATTGAGTAGTAGATAAGAAACGAAAAAGAGAGTAATTCAGCGTCGTAATTCAGTGCATTGTTGTTTTTTAACGGTTTCAAAACAAGTGACACGCGTCCATGTGACTCGCTTGAATCTGGACCATATACTCTGCTGTTTTAGTGTCACAAGATGCTTTAACATGTTCAGCAAAGCTACTATCCAAAGTTTCAAAGATTAGATAGTTACATAACATAAACAGAGTGTGAGTGTGAATTTTTAATATTTTTCATACGCACATTCAAACTCACAGGCATATCTATGGATGTGGGTGTGAGTATGAGTATGAATGAAGGGTGTGGGTGTGGGTGTGGGTGAGGGTGTGGGTGTGGGTGTGGGTGAGGGTGTGGGTGTG
>CAJNOP010002468.1:0-17445 GCA_905250075.1 Rotaria sp. Silwood1 | reverse complement strand
GGATGAGGTCGAGATGATCAAAATGTTTAAATTCGTTTCCAATTGGTCCCCATGATATGATTTCGTTGTTCTTATCAGAGCGCGAAAAAATTGGTAAAAGTTAGATTCGATTCGATTCGATTCGACTGAACTTGGGTTCAACTCGATTCGATTCGATTCGCTTTTCCAAAATGCCGAATCGATTCGATTCGACTCGACAAAAGGTCTACGCAATTCGATTCGATTCGGATTCGTTTTCAATTTTTAATATTAGATTCGATTCGATTCGATAGAGAAAAAATTTCAATTCGATTCGATTCGATTCGGTTTATATTCTATGAAAAAAAGCCACATTATTAATTTTAAATTTCTATAGCTTTTTCGACAATATCGTCTCCCCGTGATGGAGTCTATGGGCTTTTTTATTTCAAACTGAATTCTAAAATCAAAAAAACCGCACCAATTTCTTCCGAATCAAACTTTTCTCGTTTGATACTACGTAGTCCCACTAAAAACCCTTAGTCCCCCCTAGTCCTGCAAAGTCCCCCTTAGTCCCCCCCACAAAAAGCTTAGTCCCCGCTTAGTCCCTTGTGCAGGGAACTAAAGCCTATAGTACACAAAGCCACAAGCACACCCTCACCCTCACTCGCGCGCCCACACCCGCACCATGGGTGTGGGTGTGTGTGTGGGTCCCAGACCAACAGCCACACCCTCAGTCACTCCCCCCCTCACTCCTAGACTCACGTTTCAGTTTGAAATCAAGTATTATTTTTATTTGATAAATTCAGACTGAAATTAAATAGCCCATAGTATGCCGTGATGATAGATGATTCTCACTCGTCTCTATAAAAATATAATTTTGATAATCTCCAAATATATCAATAATAATTATTTATTTTTACAAGAAAAAAAATACATATAGTGAAGCATATTTGGATAAATCAAAAAAAATTTAAGAAAATTTATTTTCGATCGAACGAAGAAAAATAATGTCATTGCCTGTTGATGGATCAAGGGTATGTTTTTGTTTGATTTTTAGAAAAATGATTTCCTGATCGAGGAGAAAGAATAAATGAACTAATACTAGTTTGATCAGATGATTCATTTCGATAACAACAATGACCATATAAATTAGCTGTGCTGGAATCTATATATTTGTATGTATCAAAACATGTTTTGCATGAAACGAAACCGGGTATAACTTCATATGTTTTTACTTTGTCATTCTTTACTTTTGCCGGAAATCGAACGTATTCCAGCAAGATGCCGTTGCTCGCTTCCTTTTATTACAAATTACTTCAAAGTTTTCATTTTCTTCAAGTAATGCATGTCGAATAGAAGATGTTGAATAAATTCATGTTGTTGAAGATAATGTACGAGTTGGTGTTGCACAAGAAGAAGTAGATGATGAAGTATCGTCAACGTTTAACATAGTTATTTGTGACATTTATCTAAAATTTAATCACTAACATTAGACCGCCGTTTAGCCTGAACGAGAAAAAGAAATGAATGAGATAACACGTTCTTTGTTACGGTTATCTTTTATATCAATTCATATGCACTCGTCCATAACTAAATATAAGAAAAACAAAAGAGGGCGTTGTCAACCGAATGAGTCAGAAAAAATTTGATTCGATTCGACTCGACCAGCACATTGGTCAATTCGATTCGATCCGATTCGCTGTTTTACTGTCTTTATTCGATTCGATTCGACTCGACAAAAAAAAGGAACTATTCGATTCGATTCGATTCGCCTATGATGATGTTCAATTCGTAATCGATTCGATTCGGCTGGGACAAGCCGAATAGGCGAATGATTCGATTCGATTCGATTCGTTTTCGAGCTCTGATTCCTATCGACTACATTGATAGATTATGTTCGTCTATGTAATAGCCACAAATTTTATATGTGATTTCAGAGAATAATTTTTAGATTTCTGCCAGTCACAACTGGTACAGCTACATTACAATCCCAGATTTTTGAAGAAGCAATATTACCAATGAATCCAGGTTGTGGGTGAGATGTGCCTATGGCTGTGAGTCATATTTTTAACACACATTCAAAACAAGATCATTAGGTGATACAATCAAGTCTCTTACTCATCTTGTTGACGAACCTGTTTGTCACAGGCGAAAATGATAGAAAAACAAGAATGATGTTTCCGAGTCGAACTAATTAGGTTCATCGTTAGACAAACATTAATTTGTGCTTTATCTGTTTTTTCTTTTATATTAATCTCCTTTTTTTCTTATTAAAAACATGGCTCGCTCATAGTCAAGCACATCTTGAGTGTAAGCTTTGATACACATCTTAACCACTTAGCTTCAACCTTCAGATATATCATATATTCATATTGTTTCATGATAGCTTGCGAAAGAGCATCCAACTTTTGTCAAGCCCTATCCAAATCCTTAGAATTTTGCCGAGCGGTGAAATTCGAATACCCGTTGATATAAAGCCTGTGATGAAGAAGACTCGCACTAAGGATGCGTGACACGTTCGTGAGGGAGAGGGATGAGGTTCAAATTTCTACCTCTATACTTCTAAAATAAAGTCTGAATTGTCCTTCAAAAAATATCCTTTCAAAAATGCCCTTGATTACAGCAAATTAAAAAATTATACGATTGATTCAACAATAAATAAATCACTGCACAAAAATTATTACGTGAGTTTTCTTTCTTTTTATTACGAGTAAAAAATAAAATAAAATGCAGTTGGTTATAATAAATAATTATTTCTTGAATAATGTTATCATCGAGTGTCACTCACGTTTTACTGACGGCGTATTTTGATGGTGAAAGATATTGTTTCGAAGGACTATACTACTCAGGACCATTTCTAAGGGACATTTTCACTAAGGACATTTTTTAAAGTGCGCTTTAACCTGTAACCTATTTCAACACTTCTTTCAGATTGTCTGTCACAGACTCAAATCAGTTGAATAAGCCTTTGAAAAAAATTAATATAATGATTCTACGCAGTTCGATACCTTTTTCTATTGTATTGATAGAAATACAAAAAATGCCTCGATCATGTTAACAAAATGTAATTTTAATGAATTCATCTACATAGAGAATGCCTATCGGATGGAAGCTCTGTCTATATGATGACTAGCACAATAAAATATATTAATAAATAAGCCGGATTTTTTTTTCGATATTGTTCTCTTGATTCGAACAGAGTTTTTAATTAAACATAATCAAAGCATAGTGCAGACAAGTCAATAACAAATAAAATTATGCATGAATAGGCGACACTATTTGTTCGTATTATAATACATACTCACATTACATTTTCAACAAAAACAGAAAGAACTCAATAAAAAGTTGTCAACAGTTGCTCTAACTTCAACATGAGTTTTCTTCAGAAAAATATTCTGTCATCAAATTTATCGTTGAGAACAGCTCAATGTCAATCATCTGGCATAGAACACACCAGTAGTATTCTTCATAGGCAGTGGATTTTTGATCAGCAGACAAATAGAGACAATCAAAACAGGTATAACTATTTTCGAATCAACTAGATTTTATGTCTATTAGATATTCAGATATATATTAAGAAATGACCTTAAGATGACATTCTTATTATTGAAAAGGGTTCTTTTTTACAAGAGAACAATCAACAAGACAGACTTTTGGAACATTTAATGAATGTTTCTCTGTTAATTTTTATAATGACTTCTTAGTTAGCATCGACAGTAAAATATAAGTAAGACTCATGAGTATTAGAGATGTGCACTGTCTGCTGTTTAACAGCACATATGATTCAGTTTTTGTTGGTTGCTTCATGGCCATTTCTCTTCTTGTATGTCTGTTAGGCGATCATGCCGTTATCATAATAACCCCTAAAACTCTATTGCTAGGACTTTGTCAAAATAGAATGCATATCAAATGCTGCAAGTTAGAAGAAGACATTTAATTGTTGCTAGACTCGTGCTTATTAAGATAACCTTCATTTTTTACCTCATTTTGATACTCATTTGTTAAGTTTATGATTTAACTTATAACCAATTTCGATTAAAAATTATCTTCATAACAAATTAGTCTAACTCAAAACTTAGTCAATTTCACTGTGATGAGCATACTATTTAAATTCGTCTTAAATCTAAGTGAAAATTTAATTACAGAATAGATAACGACTGGAATGAGCAGCCCATAAATATATATGTATTCAATGCTATATTGTTGTTCATAGATGGATGTTGAAAAAAAAATATTTTTCTTTTGAGAAATAGTATAGTGCCATAAATATGAGAAAAATATTTTTCAAGCTAACGTTAAACATGGCCATACTGCTCCTCCAAAACCCTTTCTAACGGTCATCATGTCCGTCGCTTTCCTGGGACTGACGCCGTCTTCCATACCACTCCTGTTTCATTTGTAAGCTGTGATGCACTTCTCTCTTGTGCAGTACTAATGCAGTTGAATTTAGTTTTTTCTCATGCTTCATGATCCATTCCTGACAATAATATTTAGCATGTGATCGAGAGGAAAAACTAGTACCGGATATCTCATGAATGGATTATTTCAATTGGTTTCTTTTTTACAAAAGGAAAGAAAAGAAGCTTTGAACAATGTAACAATGATAATTATTGATGCAAACAGCCCGAATCAATGAACTACAGTCTCAATGATCTTGTTATTTGTTAGGTTTTCGTAATTTTGTTTTTTATTACTAATGTATCGGCGTGTGACATTCAAATAAGGAATGATTTGTGAAGAATTGATTGGTTAGTATTCTTTAAACGATTCTCCTATTATTTACTCAATTGAAACACCTTTGTTTCCAAAAACAAGTGCTTCAAGTTCTCTAGAAAGATATATACACAATATTGTAGAATCGAAAACTTGATGTACATGTATTTGAAAAACAATGAAAAGTAAAGATATGTCAACAATTGTCAACTATGAGTACGAAATTGATGATAGATCAAGGAGAACCTCTTTTGATTTGAGCAACGTAGTTTCATTGTAAACAATTTAGCTTTGAATAGAAAATCATCAGCAAAGCTACCTTCTATCATTTTATCACACTTCCTAAGTCATCAATCATGCAACATCATTTTTCGATAATAAGGGCGATTTTTGTTGGAAAAAAAATGAAAATTTCCTAAAAGTGGAGAAGGTTGGCAGTTCTCTTCGCTACATAGCAGCTGATATTACATCGAAATCTAAGTTTTTGACTACAGGAGAAGGGTCGGGATGGATTACGACTGATCTTCATTCAAAAGTAGATAATTTGAATAGTGAAGACTAGCAAATGCTTCATTTAAATCAAAAATGATATTTTGATTATTTTTCTGCGTCTATGCCCACGCGATTCATAGGTCAGTAATGTACCAGATGTATGCGAAGTAGATTTCAGTTTATAGAATAAACTTATTAAAGCTCTGAACGAGAGCCAGACTCAGACAAACATCGATTTCATAGACAAAATGAAACATGCTTTCAAAGAACTTGAAAAAGAAATTATTGTACATTTTCTATGTGATTTCCGTACAGAATTACTCTTGATTGAAAAT
The DNA here is from genome assembly GCA_905250075.1 of Rotaria sp. Silwood1. NCBI lineage: Eukaryota > Metazoa > Rotifera > Eurotatoria > Philodinida > Philodinidae > Rotaria > Rotaria sp. Silwood1. Next base: position 11,944 of record CAJNOP010002468.1, on the reverse strand, counting down.
ATTTCAGAGTGCTATATATGTTAAATATAATATAACATATTGCACAGAATTTCAAGCACTATCTTTTCATAGAAAGACATATTTTCATAGAGAGAAGAACAAAGAGAGAGTATTCGAAATATTAACAATGATATTCGTTCTTGACCACCCATTAAAACCGACTCAAGTAGATGTTGTACTGGAAGAATCGATGGATTTGTTTTAAAAAATTTCAAAGGTAAATTTTCTGAGTCAACTTGACTGAATCTACAACCACTGAATAGTATTACCGATATTGTCAATAAATCATTCAAACAATTAATTCATATAATTTTGTAATCCAAAATTGATTATCTGCATTTATTTCTCTTTCTATGAACATATTTTTATTTATTGACAATAGACGAAGATGTTTTGGCACGACTTATTCCGCAAACTGCTTATGTATTCTATGCTTCATCATTGGTTTATTATTTGGTGGGGTAGCATTGGCGACAATAATAGCACTTTGGTTAACATCAGCAGCAAATGCTATAAATTCTACAGGTATGCTGCGATACTTGTATAACGAAGTGATACTCTAAATATTTTTCGGTTGAAATGAAGTTAGTTTTTATAAAAATTGTCTTTTTTTCTTGTGGATCTTTCAATATCGCCAACAATAAAAACAACTACATTAACTATAAATAAGTTTTTATGATCGTTATGAATATATTACCAATAGAATACAAACTTGTAATTTTAACAATTTCAGTGGCAGTAACTACTCAAACGATGACAAATGAGTGACAGAATGAACTTATAGTACATCAACTTCATTGAGAATGTTTTGAAAACGGGAAGTACTTGTATTAAATTTGAAGTGTTTTTATCAAGAATATAAAAACCAAAAGTTATTTTGAATCTTATTTCCAAAAAAATAGTTCTGAATAGTTCGATTAGAGAGTTTATCTAATAAGTTACTTGAATATTTTTTATTTATTTTCTCCTTTAACAACGTCAGTCATTACAACTATTATTACGAGTAAGTAAAGAGGAAGATTTTTGAAAAAACAAAGTTTTCTTTCATAAAGTTTCGTTTATTTGTAACGAAAAAAATTTATGTTTATTAAAATCTTTCATGTGTTTTTTATTCATTTAGCAACAACAACAAGTAGCACGACATCAAGTAAATTTTATTTAACATATTTTCTATCATCAATCATTTTCTCATTTCTCTCTATTAATAGCATCAACGTCAATAAGTACTTCATCAACTACGTGTAAGTCTTTTTTTTCTTCAGTAATAAATAAGAAAATATTTATTTAATTTTATCTTTTAACTATTTACACCGCATAGAGGTGTGAGTGTGGTTTGAGTCTTTTCTTGTCCGACACCCACCAACACCTACAGCAAACATTTACATAGCAACAAATGATGCTCGTATTTATGTATAACGGCAACCTATTTACTTATCTATGCACAAATTTTAACAACTATTGCGTTTAGACGAGAGTTTCTAAATATTTTTGTCCTGCCATTAGCCCTTAATGGCAACTCTAGTTAACATTTTATATAAGTCCTTTTTTAATAATCTCATAATCGTCTTCTCTATGAAGCCTACATCCTACAGGCAAGTAAACAAACAAAATTGTTTTTTTTCCAATAGGTAGTTAAGAAAATTCTCTACACACGATGTGTGAAAAGGTTTCCGATATCACGCGTTCTGCATCTTTTGCAATATTTCTAAAACTGGCGATTACAGTTGCCAATGGGCCTAAAGGGTTTAGCAATAATCAATGTAGTTAGTACTAAGAGTAAGTAAGAATGAAGATCTTTGAAAAACAAAGTTTTCTTGCTTAATATTTCATTTTATTAGTAACGAAAAAACATTATGCTTATTAAAATCTTCAATATATCTATTTATTTATTCGTTTAGCGACAACAACAATAAGTAGCACGTAATCAAGTGAATCTTTTAGTAGATCTTTCTACCTTCAATCATTGTCCCTTTTGTCTTTGTTAATAGCATCAACATCAACTATATGTGAGCGTTTTCTTTCAGTTATGATAGAATTGAAAATAAAAATCTTTTCTCTAAATATTCCGATGAGATGTTTGGTGACTTTAAATTAGAAACATTTTTTCTTGTCCTTAAAAGAAAAGATAGTTTTGTCTTTCACTAAAATATTTTTTGTTAATTATTCTAGCGACGACTAGAACAACTACAACAAGTGAGTTATGTATTTGTTTATTCATCTTCTATAACTTGTTTAATCGAAATTAACAGCAACAACTCCAACACCTCCTTGTACACCAACTTCTGTTGGCTCTGCAAGTACACTATATTCAACATCATCTGGCAGTGCAACTTCGTACACATGTTTTGCATATGGATGGACATCACCTACTACAGGTTTAGTTACTCTTGCTTTTGAATTACGTCATGATCCGGACTACTGGTTTCTTGATGATGTGTCAGTATATGCTGGAGCTGTTCAAATGTTGAGTAATACAGGTTTTGAAACTGGTTCTCTTTCACCTTGGGCACGAACAACACCGTATGGGTCTTGCTCGGGAATAGCAGGCCATGTATGTAATGGTAGTTATTCTCCTCACAGTGGAAGTAATCATTTATGTGATGGAAGCAATGGATGTGCTGATCAAATTAGTCAACAATTTATGGCTACAGCTGGAGAAGTCTATGTTGTGAGTTTTTGGTTAAAATCCGGCAGAACAGGTTCTCCCATTTCTGCGAAAGTTACGCTCTCGTAATTCATCTCAACAAGATAATTGCATCATTTACTTTGTTTCATCATTGATAATCATCTGCGAAAATAGACCAAAAAGGAAAATCATGTGGGTGCTTTATGATTTTTTTTGTTGTTTTCTTATGAGATCCATGAAAATAATAAATTTTGTTCATAATTGAAAATTTTTACTCTATATAATCTTCTAAAATAGTAGCTCCATTGTTTAATGCTTGAATTCAAAATTACAAAGCGTTGCTTTTTCGCTCAATATTCTGATGTCTTTATTAGTAAATAATGATAATATTAAAATGCAATTTCACATAATTTATCATCATTAATAATAAACGAGACTGTCAAACTTCATTGCGAAAGATGGAATACTGTATGAAAAGAAACAATCCTACTGAAAGATCTGTCACTGATAGTTCTCATAAATTTGTATAATCTGATTCTAGGACTTTTTAAGCAATCATTGAAATCATAATACAGTGTTTCTCCTCATAATTGATGAGAGAAAAACAACAAAATATATTTTTGTTATTTGTTTTAGTCTTGAATCAGTATGAGTGTAGATTATGTAGTCTTCCGACAGTGAATAATTGAAATTGAATAACTGTTTGCTTGATTGTTATTTAGGAAAAAGCAAACAAATGGATTACAAGTCACTTGAGCTTCTTCCCAAAATGATTATTGGAATAATAATTTTAAAAAAAAATTTGAAGATCAAACTAAAAATTGTAAAGTGGGATCAAACTAAATTGATTGTGTAATTGTGTCTTAGACCAAAGTCTTCAAAGATCTATGCCATATGAGTCGTCGAATGCATTTTAGAGTGATTTTGATAACAGAAAGGTTTGTCAGAAATCGACTACCTTAATGCTGAATATGTAGGAATCGAAGACTATTATTTCAGACTCTTCTAAGAAAATTCACTTTCATATCGTTTAATGAAGAATAGAATAAAGACTAATGATGGCAATGAATAAATTGAATAGCCACTCTTGGTTAAGAATTACAAACGCATTGGTGATGACAAACATTCTTGCATTATGAATATGAAGAGATTTCGATGTTTTCTATCGAATTAGTTTGAAGAAAGTGAATCAAACATCTTTTCTAGGACAAAACAGTTTAGGTGTCACCGTATGTAGTGATAGTGACGGTAAAGGTATTAATAACAAACACTGATTATCACGCCTTCACTTTCATTCAACATCTGCGGTACATTTCACCCATCACTCGCGAAACTAAAGGAAACTATAAATTTGAGTGTTAAAGTTTTGCATGTTGCAATTTTAACTAATAGGAATTAAATAAACGATCATAACGGAATAGAATAATGAAGTAAATGAATGAATTATTAACAAGTTGTTTACAGTTTCCTGAGAAGCTACTGCAGAATGTGTTCTTTTTAGAGAAATTCTTATACTGAAATTCTAAACGATACTACTATCCATACTAAGATGATATTAAAATGACATCAAAATATCAGTCACTAATAAATATATATATGCACAGTTATTGTCATTTTATTTACTTCATAATTCTAAGGTATTGATTGAAATAAAGTGTTATTTAATATCTTATTCAAGTATTGTTTCGTTAGTTATCAAAAAAAAAATGAATTCATGTCAAGTATGAATCGAACTATTCTATTCAATTTTCAATTGTTTGCAAATTTTCTTAGATTTAATATGAAACATATATTTGTTTAAAATGATAAATAAAACTATTTATTTCCTTTACTTAACTTTTACTGTAAAAACAAATCACCGCAGACATTAAAATAAAAATTTGAAAATTTTAGATTAAGATCATTATAAAATTGTTAAAAGCGAATTCTCTATACAGATTTTCCATGAATTGCATACTTTTTTATAAAGTTATTCAATTCATAGAAAGAAATTTAATCATTGAATTATTTATTACTTTATTACAAATATAGGTTAAACCTTAATTGAAAAGACACAATATCTGATATTTGTGAAGCAAACACCTGTTTTCAATGGTTTCAAGAATTATTTATGTTCCATATAGGTTATTTACCAAATAGTCTAAAGCAGGAATATGCCATACTCATATTATTGTTACTAACAAATGATGTAAGTAAAATTGTCCCAAGATTATTAAATGTTTTCTTTTGGACTAAGAGTAGACAACTTACGTTCGCTATCGTTAATCCAATCAAGATTTTAACTTCTTTGTCTTTCAACAAGTCATTTATCGTTTTGAAATCTCTTGTGTTTAGGTTTTAGACAAAGACAATCAACAGCTATTACCGAAGTCATCAAATACTAAGAAATACAACTGTAGATAATATCGATAATTAACAAATGCTTGGTGAAAGATCCTAACCCCCCATTTGTTTGCCGTGATTTTTACAATGTATATTTCTAATTGGCAGCAACTTTTTTTCCAAAACTAACAACATTTTTTTTTGAAGTTTGACCAAATATTCTTATAAATAAGGAGCCTGAATCTACAAATCATTGATGGAAAATTTTCCTAAATCGATAATCTTCTGAAATTCTTCACCTCGAAAGTGCTCAGTCAAGTTTAATACAATTTCATTTGTTTTTTTTTTGTAAAGACAAAACATCTTCTCCTGACTGAAAAGTTCCTACAATTCACTTATAGGTTTTGTTTCGTCATGTCGAAAAGCTTTCATCAACTTTTTAAAACATGTCACCTTCTTCGCAACATAAGTCTTCGAAGACCAAGATTACCTAATTTGGACACTTCGAACAATTCAATTTGATTTGAATCAACTCATTTACAAATCGCAAATTACTTCAATTGACACTTATATTGTCAGATATTTATTACCTTTCTGTGATCTTGTAGCTGGTCAATACAAGTTTTACAGTTAGTAGTTATCCAACAACTGATCATCATTAAACTTAAAGATAAAAAATGTAAATATAGAAGTGAAAGTAAGAATAAACATGATACAACTAATCTAGAGTGACATACACTCTGTTTACTAGTAAAGTAAAGTAAAGAAATCATTCATCGATTTATTGATTAGTTTTAAGACATGATTGAAAAAAGAAAATCATAAATAAAAAATTCACCTCATTGTCAATGGACAATTAAGTATTGTTGATATCATCAATTCTAACAACGAATGTTGTGAGTTGTTTAAGAATACCATCAAGTAAATAAACGCATTCATCAAAAGTATGCACATTAATATATAATTTTCTAAGAATCAAACAGAAAAGTGGTTGATGGTAAATGACAAATTGACAACGGTGGATAATCAATAATGGATGGCCCAACAATACTCAAATGCTCTAGATTTTCGTAGCAAATGAATATATGTGCATAAACATTGACAATATAATATTCATATGACTAATTTCTTATTATGTTATAATTATTTTGAAGAATAAGTTCTGTTATGTGATATTTGAAAATATGTGGAAAAATTGACTCATGTAAACAAGAAAATAAGATACATTGCTTTTTTTTCAATCCTACTATATATGTTAATCTTTTCATTGATGAATTATATATGTATGAAGTATTTATCTGTAAAATGATGTAAAACTATTTCTTGTTCCATATGAAAAAGTTTGAGATCAGTCAAATTTGGATAGTGGTCTGCAAGTAAAACGTGTTCCATATATTCAAAGTCGAGAATAAGATGTTTGACATGGTGATTAATGCTTCGTAATAAATCAATATAAAAATTATCAAGTATTGATTTATCAAGTGAACAACTAACATCACTTGACAGTTTTGTGATTAAATTTATAATATTTTTGTGGAAACCTTATCTGTAATAGAATGTCAATTCGTTTATTGAAAACATCCGTTAATGAATACAGGACATTAGTATTGTCAAGTGTGTTCAATATATAAAGCAATATCTCATTGGATAGGTCGATAAGATGAACATCAGTTTCATTCATATTTCATTCAAACTAACATTTCTCTCTTGAAACAGATAAATATATATATTGTCTACTGTTTACTTATTTCTGTTGCTGTTCGCAAAAAAAGTTCAAAATGAATTGATAGGCAATTTTATTTATAGACAAACGCTGGTATTTTTTCAACAATTGCTCATATTATCGTGATTGATCTAGCGTATTCGTTCATATTTATTTGAACAACAATCAAATAAAGAAAATTTTCGTTTTTGATGTATCGAAGATGTTTGCGTTGTCAAATGAATTGTAGTAGAATTGACATCATTTTTTTTCTCAGCATAAAACAGTCTATGAAAAAAATGTACGTATACGTATATGTTTATTTATATATAATTCGTAGTAACAAATGTAACAATGGAATATTGTAGCAGAACTTTGAATTATATTGAATTATGTATCTGGATATAAAAAGCATCATTACAAAATCTCATTTATTATACGATTTGTATATGTAGCAAATCTAGAAATATTTCTAGAATATTAGGATTACTCTGTGTGCTAAGGAAAACTTTTCATAGGTGACAGTATTCAGAATGATTTCATCATCCTGTATTTTATTCAGTAAAACCCATGGCCTCCGCTTTTGGTTGCTGAAAACTGCAGGTCGCGAGCTGTTACGGTTGTCAAGTTATTGAGCTTATCCTCGCTTCTTTTTAATAATGATGCGCATATAAGTAAAGAATAAGTAACTGTTAATCTAAGATCATTCTTCAATACATATTTCCACTTGATGACACATCCTAAAGCATGTAACTGGATGCAAACTTCATTTACAATCAACCAAAGTTTACTTTCATCCAACAGAAGCACTGAGAGTTTCTTGAAAATTTTATTATAATTATATAAATATGTCTGCATTTTTTTGTTCTGTATATTTGATTCTTTGGATGAAGCTTGATTAAAAAAAATAGAGAACAACCTCAGTAAATCAATTTTGTGCATCAATATAAATTCATCGTTCTTATAAGATTTGCCTATGACAGCGATTTTAATTATAATCAAAATGTTCGCTCTATACAAGGCATATTGTGAACGCGTTTGTGTTCTCTTTCTTATATGTTTACGACTTTCTACATAAGATTCAGCCATCAATGTATCAAAACAATAAAAAAAAGTAGTTGCTGTCCAACACCTCTTTTGAATATACGGTAGAGGCGAATCGACATAAAAGGATACCTTTGAAATGTATTTTCAACTTTAATTCACAATCCATGTGAAGACATTAACAATATTATTTCATCAAAGATTAGTTGCAATTCTTTCTAACAATCATTATTTCATTATTCGGTGCAAAACAACAAATGCACAAAATGTCAAACCAAAGAGCAAAAACTGGAGTTACTGTAGTTTCAGTTTCACGCAAAGATATTCACTCAGATATTCGCAAAAAACATCGAAGAGAGGTAAATTGTTTCAGATAATTTATCTTAATTTATTGAAATTATCTTCTTAAGATGAGAATAAAGGTGAAACCCGTTAATAGAAATTCATCAAGTGGAACTAAAACGGTCTTTTCAATACTGCAAAACGATAATAAAAATAACGAAGAAAAACAGGTAAATGACGTGGTCTCAACTAAAATCTATTATCTTCGATGAAAAAAAATTCTATTGAGTATTAAAAATTATAAAAAGCTAAAAGTTGATTATTTTTATGTAATTGTGCAAATTTCTTTTATTTATTTCTTTTAGAAATTATCTATTAAACAAAAGATAGACGAAGTGAGAAGTGAATCAATTCCATTTGATCAATATGAATCAAAAACATACTCTCCAACTGTCATTCATTCATCTATGCTCGAAAAGCAAGAAATTTCATCAACAAATGAAACAAATATTAATCATCCAAGAGTAGTTTCATCAATTATAGATCAAAATCATCCCGTTTCAGTAGTAACTATTCTTCTTAATTCCTAATTTGTTTTTTCTATTATTTTATAATTATTATAGACATCATCATTCAATAAATCCTTCACTTTTTTCGAGAATGCTGATACCTCAAGTGTTTTATCAGGAATAAAATCAATTGAAGATTATCGAGAACAAAAACCAAATCGGAGAAGTCGTCGATATACAAACGCAGTTATTGAAAGAGAAATAAAGAAACCATCAAAAAATATTGAAAATAACCAAACTGATAAAAAAAATCGACGTCGTCGTCGTCTTTGTAAACTTTGTCCAGCATACTCGAACTGTTGTTGTGTTTCAACAATTATTGGAATTTTATTAGCTCTTTTTGGTATAACTGCTCTTCTAGTTTTTATTTTCACAAGTAAACATGTAACAACAACAACAACGTCAACTACAAGCACAAGTTAGTATATTCTTATTAGTACTTTATTTAGGTTTCCTCTTCTAGACAAACGATTTAAAAATTTAGAAGGATAAATTTATATTTTTGGGAACGAATACACATAGTATATGTTGCAATAGCCACAAACATCAGGAGAGCCAGCTACAGGATGTCTGCAAAGTAGCTCCCTATTTTAAATCCTTGATTACTTTCAAACAACAAAAGATATTGTAACGATTTGCTCACTATTTTGCAGCATGTGTCATGAGGTTTTGTTGTAGATGAAACAAGCCGATTGATTGTTTGAATCTCTGAGATCCAGTCCGAATTTCGTTTTGACAATATCTGAAAAAAATCAGTATTTTGTGTAGTTTATTATTCTTGTACTAGAACCAGAGTGTGGGTGTGGATGTACGTACCGGTATGGGATATGCATGTGGATATGTATGTAGAGTTGTGATGTGTGTTTGGACAGTGCAAAAATGTTTACCTAAACTGACACACCAACATCCTGGGTTCTAGTACAAGAATAATAAACAACACAAAATAATGATTTTTTTCAGATATTGTCAGAACGAAATTCGGACTGGATCTTAGAGAGTCAAACAATCAATCGGCTTGTTTCATCTACAACAAAACCTCATGATACATGCTGCAAAGCAGGGAGAAAACCGTTACAATATCTTCTGTTGTTTGAGAGTAATCAAGGGTTTAAAATAGGGAGCTACTTTTCAGACACCCTGTAGATCTGTCGAGGGGCACTGTATAAAACATTAACTGTTCTACAAATAGTAGTTCGTTTTTTATTTCGATTAATTTTTAGCTGCAACTACAACAACAAGCACGACAACTACTAGCAGTAAGTTTCACTTTTTAAAATATTTGCAGCGAGTTGATTTATTCATTGACGTATATAGCTACTACAACAACTTCGACAACATCAACCAGCAAGTTATACTTCATATCTTAGTTTTAATTGTTTTATTTTCATCATAGCTTCAACATCAACGAGTACTTCATCAACAACTTGTAAATTTTTTTAATTTAGTAATGAATAAAAAAATATTTATTTATTTTTATGTTTTAAGCAACAACTAGTGTCACTACTTCAAGTAAGTAAAGATGGAGAGTTTAAGAGCAACTAAATTTTCTATTTAGTTGTAACGAAAAAAGGTGCATGTATTTTAAAATCACTCATATATTTTTTTATCAATTTAGCGACAACAACAACAAGTAGCACATCATCAAGTAAGTCTTTTAGTAGATCTTTCTATCATCAATCATATCCTCTTTTCTCTTTATTAATAGCATCAACATCAACTACGTGTAAATAAGTTTTTTTTACTAATGAACAAGGAAATATTTATTTATTTTTATGTTTTAAGCAACAACTAGTGTAACTACTACAAGTAAGTAAAGACTAAGCATTAAAAAAAAAATTCACTCTCAGTATTTGATTTTATTTGTAAATAAAATGTTTGTGCTTGTTAATATTTTCAATCATGTGTTTTTTTATTCATTTAGCAACCACATCAACAAGTAGCACGTCATCAAGTAAGTCTTTTAGTAGATTTTTCTATCATCAATCATATCCTCTTTTCTCTTTATTAACAGCATCAACATCAACTACATGTGAGTATTTCCTTTCTATTATGATCGTATTAGTATTCTTCTTTGATTTGCATATTTTCAAGCACGAACTACAACAACAACATCAAGTAAGTGAGAGGTGTAAATTCAATAAAATGAAAATCTTTTTTTCAAATGTTTCGATGTGATGTTTGGTTATTATAAATTTCAAATAATTACTTCTTATTGTTCTCAAAAAAAATAGATAATACTGTTGTTTTCCTATAATATATTTTGTTAATCATTCTAGCGACGACTAGAACAACTACAACAAGTGAGTTATGTATTTGTTTATTCATCTTCTATAACTTGTTTAATCGAAATTAACAGCAACAACTCCAACACCTCCTTGTACACCAACTTCTGTTGGCTCTGCAAGTACACTATATTCAACATCATCTGGCAGTGCAACTTCGTACACATGTTTTGCATATGAATGGACATCACCTACTACAGGTTTAGTTACTCTTGCTTTTGAATTACGTCATGATCCACACTACTGGTTTCTTGATGATGTGTCAGTATATGCTGGAGCTGTTCAAATGTTGACTAATACAGGTTTTGAAACTGGTTCTCTGTCACCTTGGGTACGAACAACACCGTATGGGTCTTGCTCTGGATCAGCAGGCCAGATATGTAGTGGTAGTTATTCTCCTCACAGTGGAAATGATCATCTATGTGATGGAAGTAATGGATGTGCTGATCGGATTAGTCAACAATTTATGGCTACAGCTGGAGAAGTCTATGTTGTGAGTTTTTGGTTAAAATCAGGTTCAACAGGTTCTACCATATCTGCGAAAGTTACGCTCTCGTAATTGGTTTTAACACAAAGTTGAATTATCTACTTTGTTTCATCGTTTAGAATTATGTTCGCTAATGGACCGAAAAGAAAAGTGGCATTACTGTTTTAGGATTGTTTTTGTTACTTTATAGAATGCATAGAAATAATAAATTCTGCCAACACCAGAAAATTTCTATCCAATATGTTCTTCTTAATCAGTAGCTCGACCGTCCGATGCTTTGATTCAAAACCACAAGAAAACAACTTTTTGCTTAATATTCTACAATGACTATGAATAAGTGATGATAATGTTGAAATAACACAAATCAATCGATTTAAAGGCTACTACTGATAGTTTTTATCAATTTGCACGATTTTGTTCACGATCTTTTGAGAAATCGTTGCAATCACTATGCAGGCTTTCTCTTAACGTTGATGAGGAAAAAAAAGTAAAGTACATTTTTTGTTGTTTATTTAATCTTGAATCGATATGAATGTAAGATAATCTAACAATAATGAATCATCAAAATTCAATTACTTTTTTGCTTGAGCGCAATTGAAAGAAAAGTAAATGCATCATCAGTTACTTCAG
>CAJNOP010002467.1:0-11103 GCA_905250075.1 Rotaria sp. Silwood1 | reverse complement strand
TGAATAGATAGATTTAATTGAAAATTTTGACTCATTTGAATAAGACTAAAAATTAGAAAGAAAAATAAATTTTAATAAGGGTACTTTTCCTTTGACTTACGTCGAAAATATACGAAGAATATGAATTTTATTTTCATGTTTCGGATGAATCAGAAATAAATTGAATAAACTACGAATTAAACATTCAGGAAATAAGAATGAGATCAACAAATCAGTATGTTTATGCTTATGTATGGATTTTTCTGAAATTAGTTTAATCAATAAATGAATTGATTTTAGAATAAATTCAAAATTTGGTTTATTGACATTATGTTCATCATTTGATTCGGATGATGATAATAATGATGGATTACTAAAGAAATTTATGGATTGAATTACAATATCTTTTTGTAAATGATAAAGTAATGGAGCTTTGATTTGTAGAATATCACGTTTCATATCCATATGACTATCTGTTGTTGATGAAAGTAATTCATTTAATTCAATTTTAAGAATTGAACTTATTAATAAACTCATACGATCAACTGTTTCATCTGTATGTAAACGTTTATATCGATAATGATAATCTAATAAACGTAATAATTTCATAATAAATGTACAATCACCTAATTTTTCTAATGGAAATAAGCATGAACCATCATAAGAGAAAATTTTTAACATATTTAATATAAGATAATGTGCATAAATCGATATTAAACTATATTCACATGCAATACGATATTCAATATATTTTTCTTCTGTGATATTCCGATGTAAATAATCAATATTAGAATCAAATTTAAGCTCTTTTTGATTAGATTCTTGATCTAAATCAAGAATTTGACAAGTTAGATCATTTTTTTGTTCAATTTTTGTTGTTGATTCATCTTGAAGCCATTCAGTCAGATTACTATTAATATTTAAATATTGAACAGCTTCTTGAAACCAATTTTGACTCGATAAATTTATTGGTTCTGTTACAATATTATTCCAATGTAGCAATAGTATTTCAACAAGTTCTGTTAAACATTCTTCAGAATTATATTGCGAAAATTCGCTGAAATCTTTTAATTTTTCATAATTTATTATAAATCCAAGTTTTGATAAAATAGTTGTACCACATTTTTTCTCGCGTAATATCCTAGCAACATTTTCTATGCTATTAATTTTCTTTAGTTTCATAGCAAGTTTAATAGCTGCTTCGCTATATCCAATACGCATTAAACTTGGTGAAATAATTGAGTAAGGTAATTCAATAAGATTTTCTAACGAAGGATTTGATGAAGCAAATTTTTCATCAATTTCATTTAGAGTTTTATTTAGATATGTTATTGATTTACATTCAATTCGAATTGTATCTTTGGAATCGGATTCTTTAAATATTTCAATTTCTTTATCTGTGATAGTTAAAAATTGAGTTTCTAGGCTATTATCAAGTATTAATAAACCATTTGCATAGATTCGAATAGATTTATGATGAACACAAATGACTAATCGAATAGATTCATTTAATTTTAATTTCGATTCGCTTTGAATTGAATTTTTATTATTTATTATTAAACTAATTTGACCATCCGATGTTATTGAAATTTTTGTTTGTGCATTTAATCCTATTATTGTTATCGGTAGAGAATGAATAATAACATCGAAAATAAATGTATATTCTGACCATGAATCATTTGATTTTGATAAAATAAGATGAGATTTATTTCCAAATAATTGAAGACTTTCATTATCATTTACTACATTAATAAAATCATTTTCAAAATTATTTCCATTAAATGTAAAACTATTTATAGATTTTCGATAGTTTCTTATTTGATGATAATCATTTACAATATACGATAAACCAGAAGTAAATAAACGTTGAATATGTTCATTAGACAATGCATATTTCCAAATAGCAACATTTTGAATTCGAACTGAAATCCTTGGTAAAATATAAATCGTGAATTTTTCAACAATTGAACACTTGACCATTCGAAGTTCATTCTTAATATAGACTTTTAATTTTTGTTGATTGATTTCAAATATTATTACAATTTGTGTTGGATTAACTATTTTATTAATTGGTATTCGTATTGAGTTTGTATTGAATGTTAATAATAGAATATCATGACAATTATTAGGCATTTTTGGTAATGAAAAGTCAAAACTAATCGTTGTAGATTCCTTATTATTGACAGTTAATGAAAATCCTTGGCTTTGCTCTGGTAGAAACAAATAATAGTCATTATCGAATTCAAATTTATTTTCTAAATGATTATTATTAATAAAATCACGTAAAAACTTTGTTGTTGAATTTTTATTTTCAAAATTATCTTCACTACTATGACTAATTAAATAGGAGTTGAATGGATAAGGAACGAGCAGATCATCAAAATCAACAAGATTGGGAATCATCAATGGTTTATAACCAATCGGTAATGGACACTCAAACATATCCATTGGATGAAATATAAATTCACAACTACTTAAAACCGAGGTTTCATTTACATTTAAAGTTACAGCAGGAAAATAATCTGTACGACCACCATTGGGTAACATATTACAAACACTTGTCGATGAAGGAAATGGTAAATTATGTGCAAATGCTGTTCCAAGAAAACATCCATTTAACCAATAATTAATTTTTATAGAATCATCATGAATTTCAATTCCACAACCACAAACATCATTTGCACTCCAACGAACCTGGTCAAATGCAAATGGATATAGTTCACCATTATAAATAAGACCTTCCGAACCATTGTAGGACCAAGAATATCGATCATGACCTAGATGGACGTGATTATTCGTTGTAAAACCCTGAGTTGCCCATCCAATGTTTGCCGATGTCGATTCTAATAATCGAACACAAAAATACCAATCACCTTCAGTTAATTGTAAATCTTCAATGACAAATGTGGCTGATAAGGAATCTGCATTGTTTGACACTAAATGTATTCGACCTGGAAATTGATGTATGACACCACATTCTTCTTGAAACCAGTTTTCTCTTAATGTTGATGTAAATTCTCTAATTTTAATTTCATCTTTACCATGTCGACCTTTTTTAAAAAGATTTAAATCACGTTTTGACATTGTAAATAAATCTAATTTAAATGGAATCTTTGTCCAAATGACATAATCATCAGTTGAAGGTTGTGTAAATGTCTTACAACGATCTAAACTTAAACAATATTCTTCTAATTGATATTTATTTAATGAATGTAAATCAATCGATTGTTGTTGAGTTTTAAATTCTAAAGCTGATACTGATAATCGAGCGATTACAGAAACATAAGATTTCTGTAGGAAAATATCAACGAGTCTTTTATGATTTAATAATCGATAGAGAACACATATTGATTGACGTTTCAATTGTAATAATAATAATCTGTTCACGTTTGAATCATCTGTTTGTATAAAATCAAGAAGTGAATCAAAAAGTAAACCAATGAATTCATTTTCAACTGGTAAATCAAGAAGATTCGGTGGTGGAACATCGATTTCAAGTTTTAATTGATCAATTCCAAATGACTTTATTTCATTAGTTTCAATTAATTGAATACGAAATGGTTTTGCATTTAAATCTTCGCTATCAGAGTTAATCTCAACAATAATACCACGTTGAGTTTCATTCGTATCATGAATTTCAACAACAGCACCTAAACAAAACGAATGAATGTAACTTCCTAATATACATAAACATGCTAAAAGATTATCAATCGATTGAAATTTTAATGAAAGAAAATTTGATATCAATACAATAGCTTTCATTTGCCATAGTGATTCAAAAGAAATTAAGGTTCGATAAATATAAATAAGCTCAGTTGTAATTTCATTAGTTGTTCTATTAATAGATGATAGAATATATATTAGGAAATTATCAATCATTGATCTGGATTGTTCATTTAGTTTATCAGGCAAATATATAATTAATTTTCGCAGAATTTTCAATATTAATAAACGAGTTATAGAATTTGTACTATTTTGATAAATATAAATTAATCTATCAATATATTGAAATGTTGCACAAAATGATTGTACATGTTCGTAGTGTTGAACACAACATAATAGAATATGTAAATATTGATTTATATAAAACGTGGATGAAAGATTTTGGTTTGCATTTGCTTTGATAAACCAATCGATAGAAATATTGATAAGTGAAAGCTTCGAATCGATATTGGTTGTTGATAATTGTTCAAAAGATTTTAATTCTTTAAGAATAATTTTATTAAATATAAAATCTCGTATTTCGTTTAGTAATAAATTTGATTCTTCATGAAAATGTTCACAAAATTTATATACATACAAACGAAACCAATTGTAACGAAGAAAATTTGAATTTTGACAAAAATTGTCGAAAAATTTACTTTTATATAAATAGTAAATATCACTTAATTGATAAGATAAATTAATTAAATAGAATAGAGTCTCGTCATAATTCAATAATTCTAAACTTTTTTCAATAATTAAATAATAATTTTTTGCAATATTTTCTTTTAATTGAATATTTATTGATGATATATTTTCTAAATAAGTCCAGTCCATATTTGGTTTTCTTAAATAACATAAATAGATTTTTAAAAGATTTTTATTTTCTAATTTGAACATTTTCTCTATAGATTTCGAACTAAATTCATACGCAATTAATCTACTTAAAGCACGTTGATTTTGTTTGGATAAACATTGTAAAAATTCGTTTATATTAAATTTTTTTTCATTGAAAATAAAATCTTCTATAGAACGTCTTAAGATATATTCATTTTTTTGTTTAATTTCGTTCAATTTTCTTTTGGATAAAATTAATTTTTTAAATTTTCTACATGCTAAAAATGTATTTCCAATTAAACGAATATTATATTCTTTAACTTTTCGTTTTGAATATTGTCTTATTAATTTCACTTTTGTTTGATATTCAACTAATGGAATTAAATCACTTTCTTTAATTGATTTTAGCAAAAATAATGAATTCATTTTAATTTGTTCATAAAGTTCATTACAATTTCCATCTTGTCCTTTGGTTTTAGAGAATAAATTAAAAACATGTGTTGCATATTCAAATAGAGATAATAGTTTTCGATGTGGTTTTTTATCATCATTTTGTGTTAATTCGTATCTAGCTAAATTAATTCGACGGTAGAATTTTAAATAAACAGAAAATAGAATAACACATGAATGATGAGCTTGTTTTTCAATCGATTTTTGTAATGGAATATATTTATTTTTAAGAAACGATTTCATTTTTGAAATTAATTTTTCATCTTGATCAATGCTATTATAGATTAGCATTAGAAATTCTTGATCAGAAGATGTTTGTTCGAGAGAATAATTAGATTCAATACGATTTATAACGTTTGATTGGGATATATTTGAATTATTTTCAATGGATAGTTTTTCAGATCCACCAGCGAATAAAGGTGATTGTAATTTATCGAAATATTCTAGTTCTAAAGAATCATTTTGTGGACCAATGATTAATGTAGAATTCATTGTAGCTAATAACCAAGAAATATAATGAAGATTATGAGATGGTCTAAATAGATATTCTTCGACAATTGGCAAAGCATTTGTAATAATCGATTGAATTGTCGGAAAATTAAAGTACTTTTCGGTAAGAAAAGCTAAACCAGTAAGAATTGGATTTAGAAAACTAGGATCATTGGTATTATTGAATACATGGGAAATGTATTTATTTGCTAAAGTTGATGTTGATGGTGATAATTGCATGAAAATAATTTGTTGAAATTTTTGAAGATTATCATTTGACGACTGAAAATGTATGTTTAAATATAAGAATAAGATATTATAAGCGATGCTATTATCAATTTTATCATTCGAGAGCATTTCGATCCATTTAAATAATGTTGAATTTGAGTTTAATTCAATTAATAATTGTTTTGTTAATATTGACGATTTATTTTCAATTAGATTTTGATAAATAAAAGATAATTTATCTGTAAATGAAAATAATTTACTATCAAGAAGTTGAATAAGACATTCTGATGCTTGTGTACATACGTCAGATTTTTCATTAGTTTCAAAAATTAATTTTAATAAAGTATCAAACCATAATTTGAAATTATCATTTGAAATTAATGAATTTATAATTTCACTAACAAAAGGCATTGACGATGAAAGATTTGTTAATGTAAATAAATATTTTAAATGTACTTTAAATAATCTCAAGCAAATAACCAATATATGATTGAGTTTAGTGTCAGATGCATTTGTTAATTGTTTAATAATATCAAATAATTGTTCGATAATATCGAAATGAAATTCAAATGACACAGAATTTTCAAATGAACTAGAATTAAATCTTTGTTCACCGTTAATTCTATTATGAAAATCGATATGTAAAAATATACAATAGGATATAAATTGCCCTGTAAATTCTTTCTTGTTTAATTTTCTAAGTCGAGCTATTGGATACGCACCAATTGAAGTTAAGTGACATAAAAGTTCTTCAACTGAAAAAAAAGAGTTTTATATTATTATTTATTGGGATTTTAAATACGAAATCGAACCTATTTTATGTTCTTTGTTTTCGTTTCTTTGAAGTCGTTCGTTGTATTGTTTTAATATATTTCGTACATCGTAGATAGTATCTGTATCAAATAGAAGTTGATTTAAAACAGGTAGAACATGTGATAATAATATTTTTGAATTTAAAAGTTGTTCGAATAGTGTCTCTAAGAATCTTGTTGTAATGTGCCGTTGAGGTCGGTTAAGTGAAGTTTCTGCACTTTTTGTTAAGTGTTTTTCAAATTTTTGAAATAAATTCACTTGTTGTATTGAATGAGAAGATTCTTGTGAATGCTGACAATCATCATTGTCTTTCAATTGATTTAAAAAAGATAGTTTTAATTGTTCTTGTTTTTCAAAAGAATGATTTTTATCTTGGAGGATTTTTTCATAATCATTTTTAATCGATTGAAATATATCATTCATTTGAGTATCAGTAGTTTTAAAATCGAGGACAGTTATCAAATGATGGAAAATATTTTGAATATATGTAATTGATGGATTGGTGTTTGTTTGTGAAGGTAAGAATAGATTAACATCTTCTGGACCGACTTTAGCAATAATTTCCGCTGTACTTGGAACAGAAGACTTAGTCTCAGCTATGGCAATGAGTTGTGAATCGATATTCGAAATATGTTGGCCCATGGTAGATCAATAAGAAATCTTTTCGTTGATGATAAGAATTTTAAAAAAACGAGAAACAAATGTGTATTTATCTAGTTAACTGAAAGAAAAACGTGCGTCTCCGCAAAAGAGTGCCTGTTCTTTTTTGCGTTCTTTCGATTTTCTTATTTTCTTGTTTTGACAAAGTATAAGGAATGTTTGACGAAAACTCAAAATGCTTATTCAATCGTTTGATTACTGAATGAATTCATGGTACGATTCATGTTTACATATCCTACATGTAATTTCCGATTATATTTGTAATATTTCGATGATTGTTACAATTCCATTGCAATTTTGTAAACCAATGGAAAAAAAATTTTTTATCTGATGCACAAAATTCCTTATCTCAGTGGAAAAGAATATTTGTAATTCGATAATTTTACTCATGAATATTCAGCTAAACAATATCTAAATTTATATTGTAAGGGAAATCAATTTCTTTCAAACGGTTTTTAAAACTCAATGAGTATAATCTGAAACGAAACGACTTTTATGACCAAAAAAAAAACTTATCTTATGGTGCACACTCATGACAATAAGTGTAATGACTCTTGATCAGGACTAGCCCGACTGGTCTAACTTTGGCAGGTTGTAGGTATCATATATCAACATTAGCGTTTCATAGATTTTCGGAAAAAAGTGTGGGTGTAGACGTGGATAGGAGTGTGGAAGTGTGATTGCCACCGTGTATCTGGATTAATAGGCGCACTCTTACCCAAACTCAAAACAGAATGAATTTCAAGAACTATTATGCTCTGATGTTTTCAACTGTAATATTTGCAACTTCAACACTCACGCCTTCTTAAATTTACGAGGACTTTTATGTTCAGGCACGTAAAATACGATGTCAAAATAAATCCCTTGAAAAACAGTCGACAATTTAAGACAACAGAACTGATCTCATAGAAGCTTTTTAACTAATAGCCAATGAAACCATCATAAAAACAAGAAATCGTTTTTCTTTGTTTTTTGTGTTTCAGATACTTTTTCGTTATGTTAAGCGTCGTATTTTTGTCAATATTTGCTTCCTAAGAAACTTTTTTATGATCAATCTGATAACAATACTGACCTTTTACTGAAGAAAAACAACATTAGAATACTTGAGACACTTATTAAAAATAGATAAATGCGAAAACCTCGGGTTTAAATCCGAGTGTTATGTGTACTTCAAAAAGTGAAGAGGCATATTCACTTTGTTTTTTATCTTCTGAGACATATCTAGGCAATTTGCTTTCTGTATGCAGTTTTTGTGCATTTTTAGACCTTTTTCAGGCGATGTTTTGTTAGAAAGCTATGATTTGGTTCAAAACTAATATCAGATTCGGATTCAGCGTTAAAAACTGAGTCGAGGGTGTGGGTGGGTGTGGGTGGGTGCGGGGTGTGGGGGTGTGGGTGTGGGGTGAGGGTGTGGCTGTGGTTGTAGGTGTTTATCTTCTCTAGAAAGAAACCTACACGCACACCTACACACCCACATCCACACCCACCCACACTCACCCACACCCACACTCACACTCACCCACACCCACCCACACCTTCAGGAAAGTAGTTAGAAAAATCTTTCTATATACGGTTCGATGCATTTTTATCTGCTCTTTCCAATATTGAAAAACACCAAGTGTCTATCTTCTTCCTATTAAAAGTTATTCGAAAAATACTCACGGCTATCTATGCCTGAAATGGACAATAGTCAAAGGATAGTAAATATACATTGTTGAAAAGAAACCCCTCCCCGCATTAGAAGACCCCGGTTCTTCTGTTATGTCTCGTTGTGAAAATTTCTCAGGGGGGTCTTCTATTGTGTCCTAGTTTTTTTAGCAATTATTAACTAGATGTGATTTTTCAGAAAGTCAGGACAATTTTTCGGGATTTTCATAAGGATTTTCACGGTTTTGAGGGTTGGGGAGAGGGTTGCCAGATCTTCCGATTCGGCAAGAAAATTTTCGATTTTTGGAATTCTTTTCCGACGACTTTCCGATGTTCCGGTTTTTTCTGATTTTGAGCACATTTTTTTCGATCACCGTCCAATTTTCTAACTTTTCTACGGTTTTTGGATTTTTTTTCTAAATTCAAGTTCTTAGAATATTCTAGAAGAATTTAAAGATGACTCGTTACGGCATATATATTGTGATCTGTTTTAATGTAATTATTTGGTGCTGCAGCGTCATGAACTCAACAAAGCACACTTCAGCGCTCTGAAAAATCATCCTCAAAAAAATTAGGATATTTTACAGACAACAAAGATTTAGTTTTCTGTCGCGATGAATTATTAATAATTTTCTCTATACCAATAATTAATAATATTTTCCTTTTTGAGTTATTTTGTTTCATTCCAAATATAATAAAACTAATCTAATTGTGTGCGGTACTCAATTGACTATTGCTGAATTGAAAATCAGAATGAGTTCCGTTTACTCCTGTGGATATTTTCATGAATATCTGTTCCCTCAACCTGGTGTTTTGAAGAACATTTGAGTTAATAAGAAATTATAAACAAAAACGGACGTTATAAAGAATAAATCTTGATTTCTTTTGTACAAGTTTTGTGAAAAGCATGTGTGTATGAATTTTCAATGTTGATTCTTTTCTTCCGTCAAGTTGCTTAGAAGATTTTTGAAAAAACCAATATGACCATGTTTAAATGACTTATGTGAATTTCTTAATCATCAGTAAATTGCGTATGTAAATTTATAGTTCCTTTAATTCTTTATGAAATATATTTTCAGATATTGCTTGGAAAAATTAATAGAAGCAAGATAAAAGATATTTCCTATTAGAAAAAAGAAGGCTATAGCTATTTGAGCATTAAAAAAGTACTTTTCGATTAATTCCAATTTTGAGAATAAAAATTCCGACATTTTTCCGATCTTAAGAAAAAATTTTCCGCATTTTTAATGTTCGATCTGGTAACCCTAGTTCAGGGACACATTTGGACTCACATTCTAAAGATTCCCAGCTGAATAATCTAAAAACTGTGCACTTCTGGACGGAAATTCCCTAATTAAAATTCCTAATTATCAAAAAATTAATTAATTAAAGGAGTATTCTAATAGGCCCAATGAACTTTTTGTCCAAGGGTGGTCTTCTAATATGGGGAGGGGTTTAGTTTATTAAGAGTAGCTTGAACAATAAAAACAAAATATACAAATTATTCGTTAGATCAATCTTCAGACAAGGTTTTGCTTGATATTATTCAATTAGAATAGTTTATGGAAATAGTTGAAAAAGAAAATAATATTTTTACCTATATTCTTTATTTCATATAATGTTTACTGATGAAAAGATATTTCAGAATGTACACGGTTGGAAATAATATTATTCAAGGGTGATAACGCTATAATTTCAAATAGAAGAAATAAGGAATTTGATATCAAATGAAAGCTCATCAAAAATAGAATTTATTGATACTTTTTTTGCATTGATAAAGTAAGATGTGTGTAATTCAAAAATGGAGTAAAATGTTTTTCTTAAATATTTTTGCATGGTTTGATAGAGTTCGTCGATTTCTACAAAACTGTAAAGGAGAAAAATTTTCGGAGTCATGCTTTGTGATAAAAAATTCAAAAAACGCTTTGAAAAATCTTAAATGTCATATTTTTTATATGAAAGAAAAAACACTCGAATTTTCATTTTGATTATTTTTACTCTTCAAAATATATTCATTCGGTTTAACATGAAAAACTGCATCGGATGAGTATGCTTTCAACGTTTTATATTTGAATATTAGTAGAAAACAGCTGAATTTAGTGTAAAAAAATGCGGGTTCTCCATTAGACAGTTTTCATTGAATTTTAACTGAACAAATGAGTTTAAAAATTTTTTCATATATACAGTTTTGTAGAGCTCAATGAGATCTATCCAACCTTGTAAAACTATCTAAGAAAAACATTTTATTCCATTTTTGAATTCTTGACACCTTCCTTTAACAGTGCAAAAAAAGTTTTC
>CAJNOP010002466.1:0-17454 GCA_905250075.1 Rotaria sp. Silwood1 | reverse complement strand
TTTTGTCGGATTCCGATGCTATCCACTGTTTTCCTTTGATATCCGCCCGTCGGATTCATCGAGTTCCGACTAGATTCATATATTCGGAACTGGTCAGAGCCGATCTCAAGATCTGTTCGCTTCCGATGGGATTCCGGGGAATCTGATGTCAAGAAATCGTCGGATTTTGCGGTTTCAAGTGACACCGGATTCCATGATAAAACCGATCAATCACTGGTATCGGAACTTGTCGGATTATATAAGAATGCAGAATACCCAGGCCGATCTCACACCATCGGATCCGATGGAAATTAGTCGGAAGTTGTCGGATGTTGGAAAGTGTCGGATTTTCAGAGTTCCGACAAGATCCCGGCCACTTCCGGCACTTTTCGACATCCGACAACTTCCTGTCGGAATCCGATACCAAGGATTCCGACGAATTGCCATCGGATTCGATAATTTTTCCGATAGAATCCGACGAGATCCGACTGCCGGATTGCTCGTTCTGGGTATCCAGTATTATTTTCCACGTAGTTGGATTCATGAATTAGAATATATTCTGACAGATCAATCAGCTAATCATCTAATAAGATATTTCTCTCTTTACAAAATTCCAACAACAAAATCAAAAATCTGGAAATCCGATTTTGTCCAGATTTCATTCACCGTTTTGTTTTACAGGTATTGATCTATATAAGGAACTCTCTACTTTAATATTTCGAATGAATTTCCAAAGTGTTGCTCAGATTAATTTTATTTCAAATGATTTTTTTTCCTATTACAATTCTGTTTTCCACGCAATCGGATTCTTGAATAAGATTATATTCTGACGGATCAATGAGCTAATCAATTAATTAGATATTCCTCTTTTTACAAATTTCGACAAGCAAAATCAAAAATCTGGAAATCCGATTTCGTCCAGATTTCATTCACCGTTTTGTTTTACAGATATCGATCTATATAAGGAAGTCTCTACTTTAATATTTTGAATAAATTTCCAAAGTGTTGCTCAGATTAATTTTACTTCAAATGATTTATTTCCTTATACAATTATGTTTTCCACACAGCGGATTCATGAATTAGTATATATTCTGACAGATCAATCAACTAATTAATTTATTTATTAGATATTCCTATTTTTACAAAATTCCAACAACAAAATCAAAAATCTGGAAATCCGATTTTGTCCAGATTTCATTCACCGTTTTGTTTTACAGGTATCGATCTATATAAGGAACTCTCTACTTTCAGACATCAAGTGAATTCTGCCATTTTGTATAATTAAGTTCTATATATTAGCAACAATCTTAGTACAAGCATTGTTCAATTTTAAGAAGGATCGTAGTATATACATTGTTAGATTCTAGGAATAATCCCAGTTGAAACAGTTGAAATCCTTTAGACTCTTGATGACATCTTGATGCAATCTTTAGAAATTTTGATAACATCCTGGTGAAATCTGTTCAAAATATCGATTCAATCTTTGGAAAATCTTTAGAATTCTTGATGAAATCCTTGGGAAATCTTCGTGAAATCTTCAGAAATCTCGACGAAGTCCTTGAGAAATTTTTATAAATCTTGATGAAATCCTTAGGAAATCTTCAGAAATCTGGATGAAATCCTGGACAAGCATTTAGAAATCTTGATGAAATCCTTGGGAAATCTTCATAAATCTTGATGAAATCTTTGCGAAATCTTCATAAATCTCGATGAAATCTTTGTGAAATCTTCAGAAATCTCGACGAAATCCTTGAGAAATCTTTATAAATCTTGATGAAATCCTTGGGAAATCTTCAGAAATCTCGATGAAATGCTGAGGAAATCTTTAGAAGTCTTGATGAAATCCTTGAGAAATCTTTAGAAATCTTGAGGAAAATTGGATGAAATTGTCAGAAATCTCTAGTAAATCTTTGGAAATTTTGAGAATGCTAGAATGAAATCTGTGTGAAATGTTGATTGAATCCTTGTGCAATCGAAACAGATTCAGCCAACTTCTGATGAAATCCGACTGTATTCTGTCGGAGTCTTACGTTATCAGGCGTTTCTCTGTGAAAGGATCCTGGTGGTTACGGCATTACCTGACAAACAGTTCCGACAGGATCCGATCGGATCCTTTCCGACGTAATCCGGTCCGGAATCCGTTAGTTAGGAATCCTGTGAAATACGGTTGGGTTCCGATAGGATTTAGTTGGGAACCCGACGAATTTCGGTGTGATCTGACATCGGATCCGATAGTTTCCGGTAGGATCTACAGGTCGGATTGAATCACCTGGGTTATTTCATTGAGAAACGCATTATAATCCATATGTCTAAGTCTAAACCGTTTGGAATTTGCAGAGTTTATAGAAATTGAAGGTCAATTTGTTCCTTGAACAAAATATTACTAATTTGACTGGAACCAGAAAAGATTAAGATACGATTGGAGTTTTTTCATGAAGAAAGAGAGAATCATCCAGTTATTACTATTCCTGACGATTCACGTTTATTTTCCGAAAGTGCTCAATCATAAGGCTAGTAACTTCTGCCATTCGACTTAATTCATATCAATTGAATTTTTTGTTTTGAGATTATCAGCTTCTAATATTAGTACTCTCTGGATCTTGCTTTTTGATTCATGATGTCTTTAAACCAATGTTTTCCTATGTTGAATATGTTTAAGGAGATTTTTCGGAAAATGATCGAGTTTTTTTTTTGCAAAAATACTCCGAGAAATGAATATCGATTTTGATCATTCATATATTGACTAATTTTTAAAATTCATCATTACTGTCCTGGCATGTTTTTTTCATGCAGGGCAGCATAAAGTAAACAACTCTATGTTTCAAAAGTTTCTATAGCTATGACCATTAATATTGTCACTATTGGTTTGTGAAAACTTAAATTAGTAGGAAAAGTCATAGAAATAGAACGCTCTATAATTGTTTCTGATAAAATGTTCAAAGCTATGGTTTGATCGACAAGAGAAGCCAAATTATGTTATCGTTGATAGTGGCCAAAGCAGAATGGATCGACTGGTATACACTAAAATGATTCAATCTTCATTTTACTTATCTTATAACAGTCGAATAAAATCCTTGAATGGTCATAACTATAACCTGAGCAGTACAGTAATTACAAGAACAATCGTTTTTCGAGAGTTTTTTGACTATTTATTTCCATAAGGATTTTTGTGCCTTGATGTCCATTCTTGAAGGGAAAATTTTATAGAACTACAAATCTATATAAATTTTCAATGTTAGCTTAACATGAACTTTATTCATTACTTATGTATTTCATCCACTTCGTATGCCATATTTAATTTGTTAATTATTATACCTGTACGGAGTGCAACTAAACCTGCAAAAAAAAAACTATAATGCTAAACAATTATAGAGTTTTGTTTTCATAACATAAACTAATATGAAAGTGAGTTGATTATATTTGAAAAGCCTTTTGATAATAAATTTCGGCTTGGAAGTGTCTGATTAACATTAGTATTGCATTAATTAACGCTTTGTTTTATTGCTTTTGCCATAGGATTAAAAAAATAATTTAATGCTTTTGTGTTAATGTTACAAAAAGTAACTTAATACTTTGGCATTCAGTGTTAATTAACTATTAGTACGATGCTAATGCCTATGATAATTATGTAACTCTTTTTTTGTTAGATGTGGTGTCTTTAATTTTTCGAGGATTATTTGAGAGTGTTATCTGTAACTTTCTGAGGACTATCTGAGGGCGTTTTTATGAAGTTCAAAAACATTCACAAGTGTTGGAATTTCCCTTTGTGTTATCTTAGGTCATATAAGGAATTTTTTGAATTTATTCTTATGTATATTTTTTCGTGTTTGTTCTATTATATGTAATCAGATAGTGCATTTTTTATCTTGTTCTCTTGTCATTATTTGTTGTATCTTCCCTTCTTTTCTTCTTCAATGTGTCATCATAATGGAACTCACATAAACTTAAAATCTATAGTGGCAACGAGAATATATTTTTTTTGTGACATCTCATGAGACAATATGGGAAAATCTAGTCATGTTACTCTTCTTCCTTCAACATCTGCATCTATTCCGGTGTTTTACGCTTTCGATTTTCGTACAACGCACTGTCAATCACATCGTGATCTTAATTATTTCTACTTTAAAACAAATCGGATTACAGCTGATGATGATGACAAAACATTGTTTCTTTGCTCAGTAGGTGATGCAATTTTCAATCTTCTAGAATCGATCGCGTATCATTGAATTTCCTGGAAGATGAAGATATTCGATTTTCGTATTTGTTCAAACTATTAGATACAACAAAAAATATTATGACAGCGACGTATGATTTTTAATCCTGCTATCAAAAGCCAGAATAATATTTCGCCGAACGGAAAGGTGAATTATGTGAAAAACTACGCTATTGTAGACACACTACTTCAGTTCTGAAGAGCAAACCATAAATCGTGTCAAAACTGTAGATCATCGAATCATCGATGTTCTAAATGCAAGTATCATAACTTAACTCGTAATTTTTGTAAACGTTTTCGACATTTAGAGCTCTGTGCTGATAGAAGAATGATGGAATAAAACCATTGCAACGTTCTAAATCACCAATAACATTGAAGCATGTGAGTTTATTGAATCGATCAATACGAACTTCAATAGCAATTTCGTTACGAATTAATGACCATGATTGCAATGTTGAGCTCGATACAGAAGTAGATAATACAATTGTCAACGTAAAACATCGGCAAAAATTAGAATCACCAACCATTGATCGATCAGCAATCATACTAAAATATTACAGTAGCAAAAAACTACCAGTCAAACGTCAATGTTTACTACAAAATTCAAGCATTCAATTTCAAAATGATTATCGTGCAAAGTATCAGTCAGCTTCTGCTTAGTCTTCAATGGATTAATTTTACTCTACCATTCAGCAAGACTTATACTGAAATTAAATATATTACGTCAACTCCATCTGATTCAGTTCACAATGAACGTGAAAGACGTTCTGTTCACTGACTCAAAGAAGGATTAATACACAGTAATCTGGTTGGGCAACACAAGCAAGACTACAAGATTGAAAAATTCTCTTCGAAGCTATCGTCGAGCTTCACATATTTCAAAAAGTATTCCACCTACAAACATTTTATTTGAATTTCAAATTCGAAATCGATTCGTCGCATGAAATCTAAACCAAACAAGTCTATCAGATATTTTATTAATCGAAACAATGAATTGAACATAATGAAATCTTTTTGGTTGTTTTCTCAAAGATAATTACGTCAAAATCGAAAACCATCTGATCGTTATAAGCCTACGTAACAATCTTAAAGGGCATGGTGTTCAGGTGTTGAGTTCAAGAACATTCACAAGTTTTGGAACTATTCACATTGTCGTATCTGGGATATATATAGAAATTTTTCCACTGTGGGATTTTAAGTCATATAGAAAATTTTGCCAATCTGTTCTTATATATATATTTTTTCGTGTTTGTTTTATTAATGTGGTCAGATAGTGTATTTTTTATCTTGTTTTCTTATCGCTCTTTGTTGCATCTTCTTTTCTTCTTCAATTTGTCATCATAATCGAGATATCACAAATAAACGGAAGTCACACAAACATCAAAATCTACACTTAACAATATGACTATACATGTGAGCTTATGCTTTTCTTCTTCTATTTTATTGCTAGTTATGTGCCAAGGATTTTTAAGTGCCTGTGAGACTGCGTGACTAAGTGCTTTCAGCTCTTATACCGACACTCACACCCTTACGTAACTGCACATAACTGGTATTGTTTTGGCAATTATGCCAAACTGCAACGCAGTTTTTCCTAACTGCAGGTCACAGTGCAATTACAGCTACACCATAATTGAGCCGCATTTATTTAAATACAGTCGATACAATGGATTTTCATTTTATTAGTATGTTTATTTCGAATTTAAGAAATTTACAAGTTATCCAAAATTATATGCTAAAAATATTCCAAAAAACAGGAAATTAGTAACAAAATAAGTTACAACAATTTTGTAAAAAGCAATTATAAGAATTTTTCATAGAAAGTATTTGAAAGAGTTTTTGAAAAATCTCTAAAACAAATGTAAAAAAACAAACATATGCAACAAAAGTTTTTGAAAAATATTTCAAAACATTTTAAAAATCTTGAAAATTTATTGTTGAATTTTAAGAAATTTTTTTACAATCTAGAATAAAACCTTATACGAAACAATAAGCAATCTTAAGGAAATTGAATGTTAGAAAAATCAACTAGTTGTAAAAAATACCATGATAGGAATATCGAAAACAGACTAAAACTTACAAGGAATTATGAACTAAAATCCCTCGAGTGCTTCCTTTTATGTGGTTCTGCTGTAAATAATCTGTTTTGTTAAAGTATGACCAATGATTAATAAAGAACAGTTGCTTATAAGTCACTGAAACCAGATAAAGTGAATCATATGATGCGCGAAATGCGTGGCAGTTACCATAGGTCTTCATCAATTTTTATTACGCTCCATGCGCCACAAGTACAAAAAAAAGTTGCGATAAGGATTCTTTGCTTTAACACAATTTCATTAAAAGACGCATGAGTGAGGAGTATCTCAACAATTTGCACCTGACGAACAATAAAAAAAAATCTTTGGACGAATTTTTACTCTCATAAAAATTTAAATAGATGTATTATTACTTGCTAAAGTAGTGATGAATGAATAGTCAGTGGATAGAAAGTGACAGAGTCGTACTGTTCACATTTTCTCGCCTTCTGTACATCATTATACCGACGAGTACGTAATCTAAAACTATGAATTCTTCACAATACTTCAATATGCTTTTATGCCAAAGTATGAAAGCTGAGTAGATTATTGTTCCATCTTCTATATACCCTGTGCTGTATCAGTAAAAGAATTCGTAGAACGAAGAATAAAAAACGTTTTTCGTCAGACGAACTGAAAAATATTTCGTACATCATTTTGAAATCACCTACAACCTTCATCCAGTGTTCCGAACGAAAAGAATGATATTCTTTTGTTTCGAGTACAGGCGGTGATATTGTCAAAGTCAGTCCTAGACATCTAATGAAAACATCATTTTTCGATTGTAGATTTATTTGGCGTTATTGATATCATTAACAATATCATCAATGATGATGACAAGGGATTTATTCTTCTTCGGTATATAAATTTACGATGCACATTCAAAAGGCTTATTCGGATGTGTGTGGAATGTAGGTGTGGATGCGGTTGGTGTAGGTGCGGGTGTAGGATGTGTGGTAGGTTGGGATGTGGGGTGGGTGTAGGCGTGGGTACTAATCTTCTTTTAGCACCAACAACACCCACCAACACTCATTCCCACTCCCCACACCCACATCCTACACCCACACGCCACACCCACGCCAACCACACCGACATCCACACCCACATCCACCCACACCACCCCACACCCACACCCATATCTACATCTGCATCTCTTAGTCCTCTTGTCCCGTCAATTCAATTTGAAATCAGAGACCTGTTTTTTTTCTTTGCATGTGAACTGAATTCAAATAGACTATAGTATGCGTACGAGCGTCTTTCTTCGTTTGCTCGTTGCTGCTTGAATTTGTTAATCCTTTTTTTATTTCTGCATTCACTCTCACAATACCTATATAATGATACTCGAAGCAATAAACTGAATGCATTCATGTTATTTTTTGATGATTGAATAATATCTCCTTGATATTTGCATATAAGCATTTTTGAAGGTTACATTTAAGAACATAATAAGTAACATTATAATGCTGGCTCTTTCCTACTTCCTACTTCCTACGAGCAGATGAGTGTATTACTCTATATTAAGAGAGGATGATGTGATATTATCGCTTGGAAATTCCCGACATTATGATTAACATGATGAAAAAAAGCAGCATCATCATCGTATTCAACATTCGCATTACTCACTACTGACTGTTATCACACTCTCTACTTTCTTCTTTTTTATCCCTTATAATCAGTCATTTTTTTTCCAACATTCGATGAGTTCTCTTCTATAAATACAAAATAGTGTCTAAAGTACCAGAAACCATGTTTAAAAAGTGGTGGCAAAGTTTGACATTAAAAAATCCAGAAGACAACAGCAGTAATGATAAAACTGCCTTCGGAAAAATCATTTCTCAATTAACTACGCGAAAACCACTACAAGATATAATAACTCAAACAAATGAAGGAGAACTTACTCGATTGTTGGGTTTTTTTACTTTGAATACATTAGGATTAGGAGCTATTATTGGTAAGATTGCTCAAAAAGCAAAATCGTTCTTCGAATTAAATTTCAACTTAACTATTCCTCTTCTGTTTATTAGGTGCTGGTATCTTTACAACGATAGGCAATGCTGCTGCAAATTTTGCTGGTCCAGCTGAGATTCTCTCACTGTTGATTGGAGCGGTTCCAGCCTTTTTGACAGCATTATCCTATGCTGAGATGGCGTCCATGATTCCTGCGAGTGGCTCCTGCTATACTTACACATATACGGTGATGGGTGAATATAGTGCATGGCTCGTTGGTTGGGATCTGTGCTTGCAACACATGTGTGCAGCTGCAGCAGTTGCAGTTGCATGGGCGAACTACCTCGAATCATTCATTGAATTCGTTTCTTCGACAAGTATCGATCATCAGTTGCTTTCAGGTCCAGTCAACTGGAATGTAACGGCTCAGGAGTTTTATGTCACAGAGAGCTGGATGTGTTTATCAGCTGTTCTTATCATTCTCTGTCTCACAGCTATCATTGTTTATGACGTTGGTGCTTCATCTCTCCTCAACAGCATAATTGTCATTGCAAAGATTCTTATTCTCATAACATTTATTTGTGTTTGTATCAAATATATTGATCCGAAAAATTATCATCCAATCTTGCCAAAAAGTGAAGGTGGAGACACTTACGGTATCAAGGGAATGCTTCATGCTACCACAATCAGTTTTTTTGCTTTCATTGGATTCGATTCAATAACAACAGCTGCTCAAGAAGCCACCAAAGAATCAGCAAAGCTTTTACCATTGAGTATTCTAACCTCTCTAGGCATAGCGACGATTCTTTATCTGGGAATCGCTTCTGTTATGTTTGGTGTAATTAACTACAAAAACCTGAAAGGAACATATCCAATAGGAGCAGTGTGCCAAATTACGGGTATGAAATGGTTAGAAATTTTAATTTATCTTGCTGCAATATTTGGATTAACGTCGGTGATGCTAGTCAATCTTTATGCACAATCAAGAATATTCTACTCAATTTCAAAAGACGGTCTGCTGCCACCCGTTTTCAGCAAGATGAATTTACTAAAAAGAAAATCAGAAGTGAATAATACTGCTTCTTCTTCTTCTCCAACAACTACTGCTACTGCAACCATCAAGATTCCCTACAGTGCTGAAAGAACAATAACACTCAGTGCAGAGATTCAGGAGGCAAATAAACCAGCTGGCTCACCAGTGTGGGCTAGCATTATAACAGGTTAGAAGGAAAACTTCTACACTTTCCTAGAATTTATTCGTTCTTGATTATTTTTATTTAGGAGGTTGTTGTGCAGCAGCTGCTGGGTTTCTTCCTATCAGCTTTTTGGTCGAGGCTACATCCATTGGCGCACTTTTTTCATTTATTATGGTCCATATTAGTATTATTATCATGCATTGGACATACAAACCACAGAAAAAAGTGAAAGGTACACAGGATGTCGAAACTGCATCCAATTCAAGCCACAGTACCGAAACACTAGCCATGGAATACATCAATACTCGTTTTACGTTTCCTAGCCGAACACTTATCTGCCCAATTATAGGTATTCTTATGTGTCTACTTCTAATGTGGTCCACCACGAAATGGACGAAAGTTCAATTTGTTTGCTGGAATTTTGCTGTTGGACAGGCTATTTATTGGTCATACAGTAGAAAACATTCAATTCTAGGTAATAGACCTCCAACAAATCCTGAAATAGACCCAACAAATGCCTGTGGAAATAACTTAGAAGAAGAACAACAACAATACTCTCGTGATATTACAAAGAGAAAAACTAGTACTCATATAATAAGAGACATAAGGACAATTTCTTTAGCTACGCTAGTCGAAATAGTCGAAACACACGGGTCGACTATAACAATTAGAATATAAATATACAGGATGGTCCAAAAGTTACCTACCAGTCTTAAATTGCGAATACTTTTGATAGGAATAAGATAGAGAACTGCGGTTTTCAGCTTTGGAAAGAGGGCATTTCACTGCATAATTCCATGTCTTATTCAACATTGTTGATTGATCACAAAATAATCGCTCAGTGATCTTCGAAAAAACAGTGGTAGTTCTGTGAAGACAATATAGAGTAGAGTGACCGAAAAATAATCCAACAATCTTTAATAGCTAGGGGTACACAAGCTCAGCTCAAGCTCATAAATAATAAGCCGTTGAAAACGCTCACTGAGACGAACTGAACTGTTCGAACAATTCATTTGAGCGAACTGACCTTTTTCAAACGGTTCTTTTCAAATGAGCTGAACTGTCAGAACGGCTCATTTCATATGAGCTGAACTGTTTGAACAGTTCACTTGAACGAACCGAACTATTTGTAGGGGTCCCCATAGGTCCCAAGAGCTACCCTATAGGGGTACTCTTAGGTCCTCAAGGGCTACTATATAGGGACACCCCAAGGTCCTCAAGGGCTACCCTACAGGGGCACCCTTAGGTCTTTAAGGATTGCTTATGGGGGTACTCATAGGTCCTTCAGGGCTAACGTATAGGGGCACCCATAGGTCCCCAAGTGCTACCCTAAAAGGGTGCCTATAGGTCTCCAGGGCTACGCTATAAGGGTACCCTTAGGTCTTCAAAGGCTACCCTATAGGGGTACCCTGAGGTGTTCAAGGGCTACCCTATAGGGATACCCATAGGTCCTAAAATTCTATGATAGAGGGGTACTTTGAGGTCTTCAATTCCCATTATAGAGAGGTACCTCGAGGTTCTCAACTGCTATTATGGAGGGGTATCGCGAGGTTCTCAAGTCCAAGCGTAGAGGGGTATGTCGATGTCCTGAAGTCCTATTATAGAGAGGTACCTCGTCGTTCTCAAGTCCTGTTATAGATTGGTACCTGGAAGTCTTTACGTCAAATTATAGAGGGGTACCTGGAAGCCCTCAAGTCCTATTAAAGAGGGATATTCATAGGTTGTGAGCCTATATTGTATAGTGCTTTCCATAGGACCTTGAACTGGATAATACGGTGATGCCCTTAGTTCCTCATGTGAAGTTCTATAGAGTAACCTTGGTTTTTCAAGTTCCATCATCACAAGATAGCTTTGAATCGTCAACCACTGCGATGAAGACGCCATTGTGTCGTCAACAATGGCCACAAAGAGTATCCTGGCGTTGTTGGATTCTGTTACAGAGATGATTGAGGAAAAAAATCAAAAAAGAAAGAAGAATAAATCTATTTCATCAATAAGGAACCAATCCCGTCCCAATATTCTATCGGTGACTAAAAGCACAAAGGCTCATACACAGACCGTCACCCGATACAGCGTCGTTGATAACTTAAGGATTGGCCCGAGATAATTACTTGTTGTTCGTGCAATTAGAAAGAAAAGGCTTCTTGAAATCTGATCAGTTGATTCTTGGGCCAATCAGATTGCGAAATTCTATTTCATCGGAAGAGAAATGGTTGAGACCCACACATATACCCATGAATTGATGGAGCGTCCAGGATAACCCTATCGTTCGCCCGAACCGCACTGGTCGTTGTTCGGGCAACAAGAAAGTAAAGGGCCTCTGAAATTTGATTGGTTCATTTTTGGACCAATCATATTGCGAGATTCTATTTCACCAGAAGGCAAACGACCGAGACCCGCACATATATCCATGAATCGACAGAGCATCCGCCACAACCCTAGGATTCCCGGGAGCAAGACTGGTGGTTGTCCAGCCAGATAGTTAAATGAACGTAACTTGAAATCCAGTTGCTGGAAACGGAATGAATAAGATGTCAGGGAGAGTGTCGGTTAACGCTGTCGTGACGATCACAAGTGTTGTTCGGAATGGTCTCCGCACTTTGCACTGCGCTTTCTTCTCTAATAGATTTGTTCAGGACTTCGAGTTACATTCCACAGTGAAAAAGTACGACTGAGGAGTAGTCCATTCTCTCACTATGTGGTTCTCGAAGATTCAAGCTTTCACCTTCTATTGCAAGTGGCCGTTAAGGGGCAAAGCACACCCATGAATAGCGTGCTTCAGTGGAGAGCCGCGTCCAATAAAATGACTTGAGCACACATGGTTACAACGAATATTAGGATGTCCCCGTATGATTACCGATATAGTATGGCTTGTGGAGCAAAGGGCTCTACTTTACAGGCAGCCCATTGCGAATGAAGGGTACTCATTCGGTACGAGTCGATGACCCATGGTGACATTCAATGAGTAGGTCTAGAGAACCAAACAGATTCTCTCTAGAGCGACTGCATACGACCTGACGGTAGCGCTCAATACGGGAACATAAGTATCTCAGCGTACTCCCAATATTAGGAATCGTTGACAAAAGCGTACCTCAAAACGGTAGCCTTACAGGACCTAGAAGTACATCTTGGGCGACCCCTAATAGTGCGAATGGAGCACCCAGTAGTATCTCTCCCTTCAAGAAATTCAGGATCCAACGGTACATCCTAATAGTAGTAATTCAGGAATCCACAGTATCCTTGATTAGTCGAACTTTCGGATCTAAGGGTACCCTACGATTTACACGTGACGAACAGAGGGCTCCTCCTATAACCGAGCCCGAGCAACCACCGAACACCTATAGTGTGGTGTGGGGATTCTACATTGCGCCCATAGGATAATCATTCAGGAATTGGCAACACTCGTATAGCATGGTCCACGAGGACCTATGTGTATCCCTATATAGAAACCCTTCGGGACCTATGCGTACCTCTATCTAATAGCCCTTCAGGAACGATGGGTACCGTATAAGGTGGCCCTTGCAGACCTATGGCTACCCCTATAGCGTAGCTCTTCAGCACCAATGAGTATCAATATCAGGTCGTCCTTCGTGACCTATGGTGCCCCTATATAGCAGCCCTTGCGGACCTATAGGTACCCCTATGTAGTAGTCCTTGAGGACCTATGGGTATCCCTATATAGTAGCCCTTGTGGACCTATGGGTGTCCCTATATAGTAGCCCTTGGGGACTATGGGTAGCCCTATATCATAGCCTGTGGCGACCTATGGATACCCCTATATAGTAGCCCTCAAGGACCCATTGGTGCCCCCTATATAGTAGCCCTCGAGGACCTATGGGTACCCCTAAGAGGTGGCCTTTGGGAGCCTATGCGTACCCCTACAAAAAGTTCGGTTCGTTCAAGTGAGCTGGTCTAACAGTTCAGCTTATATGAAACAAGCTGTTTGAAAAGTTCGGTTCGCTGAAATGAGCTGTTCTACCAGTTCAGCTCATATGAAATGAGCTGTTTGAAAAGTTCGGTTCGCTCAAATGAGCTGTTCTGACAGTTCAGCTCATTTGAAATGAGCGGTTTGAAAAGTTCGGTTAGTTCAAGTGAGCTGTTCGAACAGTTCAGCTCATTTGAAACGAATTGTTTGAAAACGGTTTAGTGCGCTCAGAAGAACTGTTCGAGCAGTTCTTTCACTCATTTGAACGGAGTTCGTAAGCTGAGCTTGTGTACCTCTATTAGTAGCTGACAACTTTTGTTTCTGTTATCTCTTCATGTCAAATTTAGCATCTATATTGAATAATGTTTTATTCAAAGAGATGCATATTTTGATCAGTTAATAGTCTTATGCGAAATGCAAGCCGTCAGCTTGAATGCACTTGTGAAGGCGAGATTCGACGGACCGACAGACTTTCTGGCACAAGTCGATTGAAATCTGTTGAAACGCGTTAACAATCTCATTTTGCAATTGATCAATCGACGTTGGCTTCTTTGAATAAACCGCGTCTTTGACAATACCCCATGCAAAAAAATCGGGTGACGATAAATCGGGTGATCTGGGCGGCTATTCGTCTGGGCCACGACAACCCATCCATCTGCCAAGAAACATCTCGTCCAAATATTCACGAGCAAGCCGGCTGTAGTGAGCCGGGGCTCTGTCGTGTTAATGCCAGAATTCGTTCAAATCGGGCCAGTCGCCGATTGCGGGTTGAAAATGATCCTGTAACATTTCTACGTAGCTCTCACCAGTCACAGTGGAACTGAAGAAAAATGGGCCAATAACCCCATACGATGACAGGCCTATCCAAACAGAGATACCAGGCTCGTTGAAGTCTCTTTCGATATCGATTCCAGGATTTTCAGATGCCCAGTAAATTGAGTTATGCCTATTGATATGTCCATTAAGTTTGAAAATTGCTTCATCTGTCCAAATGATTTTATCAAGAATACTGTTATCTTCTGCAACCATTACCAGAAGTTTTTCGCAAAACTCAACCCTTCGATCAGGATCATTATCATTTAGCTGTTGCATTAAGCGAGGACGATATGGGCGCAAACGCAAATCAGATAACATACGTAGAATTGACGTTTTCGATATACCGAGCTCTGATGCAGCACTCCTTGTTGATGTTGTGCGATCATAGGAAAACATAGATTTAACAGCAGTTGTATTTTCTACTGTTCCAACAACAGCTGGCTGCCCGGATCTTTTCTTATCATCAACTGTACCGCTTTTTTCCAAATCGATCAACAACATTTGCAATAGTATGACGATCGATTTGACAGGTGAATTGTTCATCAAAACGGTGACATGTCTCGCTCTTGCTATTTGATTGATAAAAAGTCTTGACCAGAAATACCCATTGTTCCGTCGTAAGCCTCTGTCCGATACCTTCAGTCATCACCAAATGTATCTTAAGATAGTGCGCGAGCCGAACTAGAAACAGAAAACACTAGATGAGAATATTAGTTTTATTCTCTTCACTAAAGAAAATCGAGATACTCGTATGAGAAAAGAACAAAAAACAAACTATAATAATATGCTTCCCATCCCTTTTTAAAAAACATTCCTTTCTCTTCATATCTTACCACTTATCAGTTTCTCACATTCATTGAGAGGAATGCATTCACAAAGAATGCAACACGTGCTAAGAGAGCTCATGAACAAGAACCTTTAGTGATAAAGAATCGACTAGAAATATATGGTCGATGATCATGGCAAAAAGATGCGAAAAAAACTTTATTTACAGAAAGAGGAATTTTTTCGAAGATCACAGAGCAATTATTTTGTGATCAATCAATAATGTTAAATAAGACATGGAACTATGCAGTGAAACGCTCTCTTTCCAACGCTGAAAATCGCAGTGCTTTATCTTATTCCTATCAAAAGTTATTCACAATTTAAGACTGGTAGGTAATTTTTGTACCACCCTGTATTTACAATAATATACATGCTACTTTGCGTCAAATAGAGCTCCATATTTTAGTCCCAAAGGAGCTGTGCTAACAAGCTTTTGTATGTGTACAGAAAATCAGTTAGTGATTTTAGTCTTTTTCTCTCGTCGAAACCAATTAACCGGATCGACTAACGAAAAAAAATGCGAGTTGTATGGCTTAACTCTATCAATCAAGGGTGTTACAGAGCGCAGATCTATACTGTAAATGAGAAGTAATTCTTATTTATAGAAAACCGAGCAATCATCCTATTCCGGAATGTTGAACATTGCGGAACCAGTTTCACTCGCGGCATCAGTTCCGTCCAATTCCGGGACCTCGATCACCATACAACATAAGAGATCCAATCGACATTGATCTAGTTCCTTCAATTTTCGAAATTTCGGAATCCGCAGGAATTCCTAGAAATTTATAGCAATTCCCGATTTTGACGGAATCCTTGGAATTCCTAGAAATTCCCAGCAATTGCTAGGAGTTCCTAGAAATTCCCAGCAATTGCTAGGAGTTCCTAGCAATTCCAAAATTGGACTAAATTCCCGCAATTCCAGAATTGGTGGAACTTCCGAGCAATTCCGCCTCAACTCAATTCCCGGAATTTCGTACCAGAATTAGGTGCTGATTGAATCAATTAACCTATAACCGCATCACTGTGCACAAGGGTGAGAGCGAGGTGTAATCCCGGTCAGAAATTCCGGAATTAGGCCCAATTCTCGGAATTCTGGGATCGGTAAGAATTCCCAGCAATTCCCAACAATTCTGGAATTGGACTGAATTGCGGGAATCCTGAATTGGTAGGAATTCCTAGGAATTTTCTGGAATTCTGTGCAATTCCACCTCGACTAAATTTTCGAAATGCCGGGAATTTATGGAACTCGATCAATGCTGATTAGGACTCTTACGTTGAATGAGGATCGAGTTCCCTGAATTGGATGAAACTGATTCCGGGGCGGAACTGGTTCCGAAATGTTCAACGTTGCGGAATGGGATGTATTCTTAGGAAACCGACGTTGAAATAGTCCTACAATTTTCGAAATCTTTATAACGCATGATCATATGTATATATTGACAAAGCTATAAATGAACTATAAATAGTTATACGAAAAAAAATTCTAAGGGATATTATATTTTCTATTTTAGAGTATAAATAAACTAATTTCAGATACCCATTCTTCTTATCTATCTACGATAAATGGGAAATAAACAAGCCACTAAAAGATGCCAGCCAAGATTTTTGCAGCAACAAAGCCCGATGAGTTCGAATACTCAAGATTTTACTGTGATACTCATCTGGTATGATCCAAACATGAGCTCAGATTTGAATTATGAACAGACAAAAATAATGCTCTCGAAGATGACAGAGAATGTGCGATTCTACATTTTGGAAACTGAATTCTTAAATTATATAGAATCAAGCAAACATCTTCCTGTCGTTCTCATCTTATCGGGTCATGTAGTTCGAGATATTCTCCCCAGAATTCATCATTTTGAGCACATCAAATGTATCCATATCTATCGTGAGGAAAAGTCACTGTGCCAACTACTAAAAACCGACTTTTCCAAAGTGAAATCAATCTCTAATGGACGAAACGAATTGAAAAATGCACTTGAAACAGCTTTAACACACCATAGTGTTTTCAATTACTACAACAATGTCACACAAACATCAACCTGGGACCTATCAACGAAAAACTCTGAGTTCATCTGGTTTCAGTTGCTACAACAGAAAATCTTGTCAGAACATAGAGTCGATCATATTGAACAGTCTAAATATGATTTTATTCAACGCTGTCGGGAATATATTGGCGATGATTATGAACCAGACCAACAATATATTGCCCACTTAGAAAATGAATATCAGCCAGAAGATGCTATTCGAGAATATACAAAAGACAATTTCTTACACCATCTAATTAATCATGCAATTAGAACTGGTGATATAGAAGAGTTGTACCACTTTCGTTACTATGTTGCTCATCTTTACAGAAACTTAGCTAAACAATCGGAAGAATTTCGAAGAACACAACAGAGATTAGGAGAGACTATGTTAACACTCTACCGTGGTCAACAACTTTCAAAAGAAGAAGGAGAGTATCTTCGCAAAAGTGGA